>ML332763.1:0-93945 GCA_005239505.1 Nicotiana paniculata
GGGGGGGAGTTTGGGAGCCGTTGGATCAAATCGATCCAATGGCTGGGATTTGGAGGGGACAAAGCGAGGTCGTTTTGGGTAATATACAGGGTTGGCCGGGTAAGGGGGTTTGGGCCTGGGTTGTTTGATTGTATAGGGATTGGGTTTGGGCCTGGGTTCTTTTGGCCCAGGTCCGATTTTTTAAACATCTTAAGCTTAAATAAAATCCTTAATTTGGTTAACACTAATTCTAATTAAATTAAAATGTAACAACTAATTTTAACCTTGCTTCATGGATTAATTAAGGATAAAACAATTAATTTTATACTCCTAATTAAATATGTGATTTATTGGATAAAAATGGTTAATTTTAGTAATTAGTTGTTAAAAACTACATTACATCAAATGACTACTATTCATCCATTTTTAAATCAATTAATTACAAATGATAAGTTCGGAATTCTTTGATGATAGCGATGCAATTTTAGTAATTTTAACAGATGAATTATGAATATGCTAAAAATACAAATCTTTCACAATTAATCACTGATAATCAACAAAAATTCATAAAATCAATTGATTTTATTAAGATTATTATAGGACGATATGGCGAGTAAAAATCACATGCTCACAGTGCATACAAAAGATAAGACGGTGACTCCGAAACCGTGAACGCTGAAACGGTTTTACCTTGAGTCTCCACAACAGCCACCGTGCTACTATCAATCACTCGGCCGACTATGCGAAAACCTGGAATCTGCACAAAAATGTGCAGAAGAGTAGTATGAGCACACCACAGCGGTGCCCAGTAAGTATCAAGACTAACCTCGGTGAAGTAGTGACGAGGACTAATCAAGACACCCACTGGCCTAATAAGACTGAACAAGTATCAATATAGAAATCAGGGAAATAATGATATACATACAGGCTACACAATATAGCTAACAAGACAGTGAATTCGATAAAGAAGGAAAACAATAAGTATCAGCGAAACATGAAGTAACACAAAGACTGAATAGGTCACTGACAAATCCGGCATGTAATTATAAAACACGATCATGTAATGACTCAACAACTTCATCCATTCCTACATCAATTCATAGTCATCTCCACGAGGTTCCGAACCTCGGACAAATCATCATTTACGGGTCCCAGTATCCGAACCCTAACACTTGGCAACTTGCGCCGTCATTCGAGTACTAACTGCACGGACGACTCATGTACCAATTGGGTCATTCCCACCCATACGGTAAGCACAACAAGAGTATCTATATTTGACAACAACAAGGAGCCCTGAATCCATTAATAGTACTTAACTACGTGTATGATTGTGCAAGTGTCCTAACTTGATTTCAACAACCAATAGACATAAGGAAAACAAAGCGGCAACACGTACATTTTCATCTCATAAATTTCCACACGAATGAACTCATACGGTAAGTGTTCCAGTACAAAATATCAACAACAAGGAATACCCCCAGTCCTACACAATTATCATAAACAATCCCTGCCATAGCCCACCTTGTCACGCCACGTGTGAAATATTAAAGTATATGCATGCCTTGTTTCGCCACACGTGCATATAAACATGTTCCCACCTTGTCACGCCACATGCGCAACACTCAATCTCGTATCCCACCGCATGTGCAATATCAGTAGTAAAAACGGCATGGCAGAAACCTCGTGCAAATCCCCATATCAACAACCGCACGGCAGAAACCTCGTGCATCACCACAACCAGTACAACAACAACAACAACGCGGGCAATAGTTCGGAATACAATTAATACATCAACTCAATAACCTTCGATCACAAGATGGGAAAAACTAGTTCACGAGAAATAAACATAACAAGGAGAGCTAGCATATTAAGAAATCACTCCACAAGGAAGGAAAATAGAGTGTAACAGCCGCACCTAATTACACGGGTGAACAACAAGAAATCAACAAAAATCCGATAACTCCATATAAGGCAAGTCACGAAGGTATAGAACATCTAAGCTTCCTTTAAGGTTGAGCAGTTACAAGAAAATTCAAAAATTTCCGCTTAAGTACAAGCAGCAGAGAATAATCATAACTTTATTTAAGACCAAAACAATTATAGGTTGAGATGAAGATAATTGCAAATTTGAGATACGCAGTTAAGAAGATATAGCATGACAGTAAAGGAAATAAAACCTTCAGATGAGTCAACTAGGAGTCAAGTAGGCAGTAGGAGTAAATCCAAAAGTAAGAACTTCCACATTTAAGCAAATAAAGATGACACTAGCAATTAGGAAATTCAATCATGCTAAGGACACTTCATACTCGGTGAATATAAGGATCTAAGATTACTAAAGGGTCAACTTTCCACAAATAAGTCTGAGCATGCGCTCGTCACCTCGCGTACACGGACTACAATCAACATAGAAGACTCAAATCCTAAGGGTAATTCCCCCACACAAGGTTAGGCAAGATACTTACCTCAAAGACGACAACCCAGTACTCAAAATAGACTTCTCGGGCGGGAAGGCCTCTTGACGGCTCAAAATCAACTAAAACAATTTCAAAATACATATAAAACATATAAGAAATGATTCCGAATAATAAAGTTTCAATATTTGCAAATTTATAAAAATCGACCCAAAAGTCGACCCCCGGGCAATTTTACGAATTCCGATTACCCATTCCGATACGAGTTCATCCATACAAAATTTATCCAATTCCGATAACATTTGGTCATTCAAATCATGAATTTTCAGTTTTTTGAAGTTTTCTTTCAAAACCCACAATCCCCTCACCCCAAAACACAATTTAAATGATAAAAACAAGAACTAATTCATAAAATATATTTAATTCTAGTGAAAGAACACTTACCCACTCGATTTGTGTGAAAATCCCACAAGGAATCGCCCATAACCGAGTTCTAGAAGTCAAAATATGTTTAAAATGGTGAAACCCCCGATTTTGAAAACTTATAATCTGCCCAGGTTTTTAAAGCATCGCGATCGCGGAACATGGTTTGCGATCGCGAAGAAGAAAGAGGAAAGCTTCCCAGGTTGTTATCGCGAACGCGACAAGGAGTTCGCGAACGCGGAGGAGGAGAACAAGAAGCTATGCGATCGCGTACTGAAGAATGCGAACGCGAAGAACAAAGTTTGGGCGACCAACAGGGACACATCGCGATCGCGAAAGAATCACTGCGATCGCGATGAAGGAAAAATGGGCGGGGCAAACAGAACACTACACGATCGCGGCTTGGGCTACGCGATCGCGAAGGAGGGCAACAGACACCAGAAACATCAGTTCAAAAATGGAAGAAAAGGACCCGTAGCCCATCCAAACCACACCCGAGGCCCCCGAGACCCCGTCTAATCACACAAACAAGTCATATAACCTAACACAGACTCGCTCGAGGTTTCAAACCACATAAAACAACACTAAAACAATGAATTAAACCAAAAATCAATGTAATTCCTCAAAACTTCTTTAAGCATCAAATTTTGCATTTAAGGTCTGAATCACGTCAAACTAAGTCCGTTTCTTACCAAATTTCACAGATAACATATATAAATCATATAGAACCTATACCGGGCTCCGGAACCATGATACTGGCCCGATATCACAGGTTTCACTTCAAATTTCATTTCAAAAACCTTTATATTTTCCAGAAAACAATTTTTTGTAAAAATTCATTTCTCGGACTTGGGGCCTCGGAATTCGATTCCGGGCATACGTCCAAGTCTCATATTTTCCTATGGACCCTCTAGAACCGTCAAATCACGGGTCCGGGTCCGTTTACCAAAAACGTTGACTGAAGTCAACTTTATTCAAATTTCTAATAAAAAATTATTATTTTTATCAGTTTTCACATAAAGGCTTCCCGGCTACACGCCCGAGCTGCACATGCAAATCGAGGTGAGATAAAAGGAGGTTTTCACGACATTTTCCCCAACTAGTTGCATTAACTCATGACTATACCCATAAGGCACGGCCACATAATATGGCACATCACACATAGGCTCATAATAACACTTGGGTCGCAATGGCTGCCCGAAATCAACTCAGCATTGGCAATTAGCCTCATATCTGATAGAACTATATTCCCAACCTCTATCACACTTATAATAAAGAAAGAAACACGAAGACTTCATAACCTGGACACCCAAATCTCCAAGCCACAACTAACACCACCGGGCACACACCCCGCAAGATAAAACTCAAGGAGCACAAAACGAAAATGACTGAATATGAAAGGAGAAACACATAAAGAAACTATCAAACAAGCCCGACATGCACGACTCTCTATCAATGCTAACTTACACAACAACATAACAAGGAAGGAACTAAAGCACACGAACAAATCACAAGGATACCATCCTGATACAATTTCCACTGCGGTAATCAGCCTGGTCCAAACATATCAGATCACAAATATCACAAGGACCTCGCCCTCAACTCTGAATCACATACCGAAAATATATCATGCCAATTGAAATTCCTCCACTAATTCATCTCAGCTGATAAAAATCGTAATGCTAGTTGATCTAACATCTCGATGGAGTATCAAAATCACAACTCGTAAACAAAAATACTCAGGAATCACATCAAACTTACCGTACCGGATAACAGGAATTTACTACTGGTCTCATATCTCTCAATATTGAATAGAGACAAACAATAGACATGGGCTAATACTCACAGAATCTCACAACAGGAGCAAACATAAAAGTAGAGTGCACAACATGAAACTTACTCATAAACAAAACACCAGTGAGGGAACTCGTCCCGAATAGTAGAGACATAATGAAATACCAATGATTCCCCTATGTAACAAAACAAAACATTCCTGTACTATAACATCTAGCACAATGGCCTCCAGCCTACTATACAAAACACATCAACGGGTCGGGCCTCCCCCTCTTGGGCGCCCTCTATTAATCTGAGTGCCCTGCTGTAACACATCTGCCCGGAGCCTGGGATAATCTCTCATCTTGTGGCTGATATATCTATACTCAAAACAACCTCTCTGCTGACGTGGCTGTGGGAACTGCGCGACCCGAGTACTCTGAGACCCATGAGTACCTGAAACCCCATGCGAAGCCGGCAATGCAAAATGAACTGGCTAACCCATAAAACCTCTACCGTGTCGTACCCTGCCTCTATAATAAGGACCAGTAAATCTCTCCGGCCCACGAGGCCTCCTCACCTCCCTGCCCTCTCTCTCCTGACCTCGTCTGACATCTCTATCATAGTCCCGCCTGTCGTCTCTCTCACGATCCAGCATGCCCTCAACTCTGCGAGCAGTCCCTACCACCTGCTGAAATGAAATATCCGACTCTAACTCCTGAGCTATGCTAAATCGAATATCACGCCTGAGGCCCTTGATGAATCTGCGAACATGCTCTCTAACTATAGCAACAAAAGTAGGTGCATGCCTGGCCAAATCACTTATCCTGATGGCATACTCTGATACTGACATAGTGCCTGGCACATCCGCTCAAACTCCGCACACCATGTATCTCGGAGGGACTGAGGTACAAACTCACTCAAGAACATCTCTGAAAATTGACCCCATGTAAATGAAGCTGACTCGGACTGGCTACCCAACGCATATGCCCGCCACCATTTATAAGCCGCTCCCTTGAGCTGGAATATAACGAAAGCAACCCCGCTCGTCTCCACAATACCCAAAGTACGAAGAATGCGGTGACACTCCTCCAGGAAACCCTCGGCATCATCTGTCGCCAATCCACTGAAGGTAGGAGGGTGGTACTTCTTGTACCTCTCGAGTCGAAGTTGTTCCTCCTCAGATGTTGCTGCCCTAACCACGGGCGGAACTGGGATCCCAGGTTGTGCAGCCATGACACCTGAAACCTAACCAACCTAATCTCGCTTCTCCGGAGTATGGGTGACGGGAGTCTGAGCTCCTCCCCCGCCCTGTGAAGTAGCTGGTGCACCCAGAATCCATCCCGCCTGAGTTAAGGTACCAATCACATCCCAGAATTGTGCCAAGGTCTCCTGAAGTCCGGGTGTAACAACAGGAGAATCCGGTACCCCAACTGGAACTGTCGGCGGCTCCTCAACGGCTGCTCTGGCAGGTGCTCTAGCTGCGACATGTGCCCTTCGTCGACCTCTGACTCTACCTCTGCCCCTGGCGGCATCTACTCCGGGGGTAATATCCTCAGAATCTACAGTTCGCGTCCTCACTATCTGTGAGAGAATGGAATGATAAATTTCAAACTTCAAGATCAATGAACTCGCATGATAGGAAAGAAGGAAGTGAAGTTATCCTAATAGTTTCGTAGCCTCTCGAAAATAGGCACAGACGTCTACGTACCGATCCGCAAGACTCTACTAAACTCGCTTATGACTCGTAACACCTATGAACCTAGGGCTCTGATACCAACTTGTCATGACCCAAATCTCCCTCCGTTGGGTATCGTGATGACACCTAGTCTTACGAACTAGGTAAGCCTAATATTCATGAATAACAACAATAATAAATTGAATCTAATACTTTTCTGAAATAAATAATTCTTTACACATTTTATATTCCCAAAACCCGGAAGTACAAGTCATAAGCTTTTAAGAATTTACACTAAACTCCTAAAATACCACTGTTCAGAAGTAAGTGCAACAGTGCATACAAAATATAAGATGGTGACTCCGAAACCGTGAACTCTGAAACGGTTTTATTTTGAGTCTCCACAAAAGCAACCGCGCTACTATCAATCACTCGGCCGGCCATGCGAAAACCTGGAATCTGCACAAAAATGTGCAGAAGAGTAGTATGAGCACACCGCAGGGGTGCCCAGTAAGTATCAAGACTAACCTCAGTGAAGTAGTGATGAGGACTAATCAAGACACCCACTGGCCTAATAAGACTGAACAAGTATCAATATAGAAATCAGGGAAATAATGATATACATACAGGCTACGCAATATAGCTAACAAGACAGTGAATTCGATAAAAAAGGAAAACAATAAGTATCAGCGAAACCATGAAGTAACACAAAGATTGAATAGGTCACAGACAAATCCGACATGTAATTATACAACACGATGATGTAATGACTCAACAACTTCATCCATTTCTACATCAATTCATAGTCATCTCCACGAGGTTCCGAACCTCGGACAACTCATCATTTACGGGTCCCAGTATCCGAACCGTAACACTTGGCAACTTGCGCCATCATTCGAGTACTAACTGCACGGACGACTCACGTGCCAATTGGGTCATTCCCACCCATACGGTAAGCACAACAAGCGTATCTATATTTGACAACAAGAAGGAGCGCTGAATCCATTAATAGTACTTAACTACGTGTATGCTTGTGCAGGTGTCCTAAGCTGATTTCAACAACCAATAGACATAAGGAAAACAAAGGGGCAACATGTACATTTTCATCTCATAAATTTCCACACGAATGAACTCATACGGTAAGTGTTCCAGTACACAATATCAACAACAAGGAATGCCCCCAGGCCTACAAAATTATCATAAACAATCCCTGCCATAGCCCACCTTGTCACGCCACGTGTGCAATATTAAAGTATATGTCCACCTTGCTTTGCCACACGCTCAGCTTAAGCCTTATCATGAAGACAAGGAAGACGTCGAAAGAGGGCAGTCCAGCCGTGCCCAAATATTCATCCCTCCTTCTGCCTTCAACAAGAAAATTGAGGAAATTATCGACCATCAATTGGTCCGAGGCAAAGGTTGGAGCAATTCAAGCGCCCAATTTCTGGTGCATTGGGAGGGACAACCGACCGAAGAGGCAACATGGGATAAATATGAAGATCTTGTGCAATTCAAAGATCAGATTCGCGACTACTTGAATCTCTATGGCGCCGCGGTCGTCGCCAATTCAAGTGGGGGAGAGTGTTTCGACCCGCCTGATCCTTCCCGAATTTTTCTGCCGTAGCTGCCCCAAAATTCAAATCAGCCATGGCTAGACAAATTCAAAAAGAACAATGATCACCTTTGCAGCATGCCTGGCACCCTTTTCAGCATGCCTGGCAGCCCTTGCAGCATGCCTGACAGCTTTTGCAGCATGCCTGACCGGAATGATTGCTTCCCAGCATGCCTGACAGCTTTTGCACCATGCCTGACCGGAATGATTGCTTCACACCATGCCTGGCAGAAACTTTACAGCAACTTTGGTTTACCTTTCTTGTATTCCCAGCCATATGTGGCTAAATAATTCTATAAATACTTGTACAAACATAGCAAATAAGCATCTCATTACTTGTAATTACCCTTTCTCTTGAATATAATATGAAAATTGGCCTTGGCCTCCAAAACCTTTTGTGTGCCTTTGATTCATTTTCTTTCCAGTATTTGTGTGTAAGAAGTATTGCCATCATTAGCATGTTTTTTTGTTGATCTATCACTTGGGCTGAAACTAGGCCGTAGCGTTTTGGCTAGCTAGTTGTCCTCACAGTGATTGTTGAAATTAATACCGTCTGCATATAAACATGTTCCCACCTTATCACGCCACATGCGCAACACTCAATCTCGTATCCCGCCTTATCACGCCGCATGTGCAATATCAGTAGTAAACACGGCACGACAGAAACCTCGTGCAAATCCCCATATCAACAACTGCACGGCAGAAACCTCGTGCATCACAAAAACTAGTACAACAACACGGGCAACAGTTCGGAATACAATTAATACATCAACTCAATAACCTTCGATCACAAGATGGGCAAAACTTGTTCGCGAGAAATAAACATAATAAGGAGAGCTAGGCATATTAAGAAATCACTCCATAAGGAAGGAAAATAGCATGTAACAGCCGCACCTAATTACACGGGTGAACAACAAGAAATCAACAAAAATCCGATAACTCCATATAAGGCAAGTCACGAAGGTATAGAATATCTAAGCTTCCTTTAAGGTTAAGCAGTTACGAGAAAATTCAACAATTTCCGATCAAGGACAAGGATCAGAGAATATCATAACTTTATTTAAGACCAAAACAATTATAGGTTGAGATAAAGATAATTGCAAATTTGAGATACGCAGTTAAGAGATATATCATGACAGTAAAGGAAATAAAACCTTCAGATGATTCAATTAGGAGTCAAGTAGGCAATAGGAGTAAATCCAAAAGTAAGAACTTCCACATTTAAGCAAATAAAGATGACACTAGCAATTAGGAAATTCAATCATGCTAAGGACACTTCAGACTCGGCGAATATAAGGATCTAAGATTCCTAAAGGGTCAACTTTTCACAAATAAGTCTGAGCATGCGCTCGTCACCTCGCGTACACGGACTACAATCAACATAGAAGACTCAAATCCTAAGGGGTAATTCCCCCACACAAGGTTATGCAAGATACTTACATCAAAGACGACAACCCGGTACTCAAAAATAGACTTCTCGGGCGGGAAGGCCTCCGGACGGCTCAAAATCAACTAAAACAACTTCAAAATACATATAAAACGTATAAGGAACGATTCCGAATAATAAAGTTTCAATCATTGCAAATTTATAAAAATCGACCCAAAAGTTGATCCCTGGGCCCGCACCTCGGAACCCGACAAATTTTACGAATTCTGATTACCCATTCCGATACGAGTTCATCCATACCAAATTTATCCAATTCCGATAAAATTTGGTCATTCAAATCAAGAATTTTCATTTTTTTGAAGTTTTCTTTCAAAACTCACAATCCCCTCACCCCAAAACACAATTTAAATGATAAAAACAAGAACGAATTCATGAAATATATTTAATTCTAGTGAAAGAACACTTACTCACTCGATTTGTGTGAAAATCCCACAAGGAATCACCCAAAACCGAGTTCTAGAAGTCAAAATATGTTTAAAATGGTGAAACCCCCGATTTTGCAAACTTATAATCTGCCAGGTTTTTAAAGCATCGCGATCGCGGAACATGGTTTGCGATCGCGAAGAAGAAAGAGGAAATCTGCCCAGGTTGTTCATCATGAACGCGACAAGGAGTTCGCGAACGCGGAGGAGGAGAACAGGAAGCTATGCGATCGCATACTGAAGAATGCGAACGCGAAGAACAAAGTTTGGGTGACCAGCAGGGACACATCGCGATCACGAAAAAATCACTGCGATCGCGATGAAGGAAAAACGGGCGGGGCAAATGGAACACTACGCGATCACGGCTTGGGCTGATTGCGAAGGAGGGCAACAGACACTAGAAACAACAGTTCAAAAATAGAAGAAAAGGACCCGTAGCCCATCCGAACCACACCCGAGGCCCCATCTAATCACACAAACAATTCATATAACCTAACACGGACTCGCTCGAGGTTTCAAACCACATAAAACAACACTAAAACGATGAATTAAACCAAAAATCAATAAAATTTCTCAAAACTTCTTTAAACATCAAATTTTGCATTTAAGGTCTGAATCACGTCAAACTAAGTCCGTTTCTTACCAAATTCCACAGATAACATATATAAATCGTATCGAACCTGTACCGGGCTCCGGAACCATGATACAAGCCCGATATCACAGGTTTCACCTCAAATTTCATTTTCAAAAACCTTTATATTTTTCAAGAAAATAATTTTCTTTAAAAATTCATTTCTCGGACTTGGGACCTCGGAATTCGATTCCGAGCATACGCCCAAGTCCTATATTTTCCTACGGACCCTCCAGAACCGTGAAATCACGGGTCCGGGTCCGGGTCTGTTTACCAAAAACGTTGACTGAAGTAAACTTTATTCAAATTTCTAATACAAAATTATTATTTTTATCAATTTTCACATAAACGCTTCCCGGCTATACGCCCGGGCTGTGCACGAAAATTGAGGTGAGATAGAAGGAGGTTTTCACGACCTCGGAACACAGAATTAGCTAGAATATACGGGATGACCTTTTGGGTCATCACCATTTCTCCCTCTTAAACAAACGTTCATCCTCGAACGTGCTAAGATTCACTTTGAACTCGTCCAATCACTGATTGCGCATTTCCAACACACACCTGCGGGTGATACCACGTCACCCCAACCTACGTAAGCCTGACCACACCACCACAACCGCAATTTAGCTTTTTTATTACTACCGATAAGCCTCATACCTCAATTTCTGAACTTCTACTCATTTCCAAAATACCCGATAATAAATCCACATCCGACATTAGCCCCAACCAGCTGCATTAACTCATGACTATACCCATAAGGCACGACCACACAATATGTCACATCACACATAGGCTCATAATAACACTTGGGTCGTAATGGTTGCCCGAAATCAACTCAGCATTGGCAATTAGCCTCATATCTGATAGAACTATATTCCCAACCTCAATTACACTAATAATAAAGCAAGAAACACGAAGACTTCATAACCTTGACACCCAAATCACCAAGCCACAACTAACACCACCGGGCACCCACAAGATAAAACTCAAGGAGCACAAAACGAAAATGACTGAATATGAAAGGAGAAACACATAAGGAAACTATCAAACAAGCCCGACAGGCACGACTCTCTATCAATGCTAACTTACACAACAACATAACAAGGAAGGAACTAAAGCACATGAACAAATCACAAGGATACCATCCTGATACAATTTCCAATGCGGTACTCAACCCGGTCCAAACATATCGGATCACAAATATCACGAGGACCTCGCCCTCAACTCTGAATCACATACCGAAATTATATTATGCCAATTGAAATTCCTCCAATAATTCATCGCAGCTGATAAAAATCATAATGCTAGCTGATCTAACATCTCGATGGAGTATCAAAATCACAACTCGTAAACAAAAATACTCAGGAATCACATCAAACTTACCGTACTGGACCACATGAATTTACTACTAGTCTCATATCTCTCAATACTGAATAGAGACAAACAACAGACATGGGCTACTACTCGCAGAATCTCCCAACAGGAGCAAACAAAAAAGTAGAGTGCAAAGCATGAAACTTATTCATAAACAAAACAACAGTGAGGGAACTCGTCCCGACCAGCAAAGCCATAATGAAATACAATTGGTGACCCTCTGTAACAAAACAAAACATACATGTACTATAACATCTGGCACAATGGCCTCCAGCCCTCTACAATATGGACAAGGATCGTCATAATAAGAATAACCACTATTCGACCAATTATCATTCCAAGATACCATGTCAAGAAAGATAATAAAATATATAACTAAAATTAATCTAGAATAATAAACTATGAAATTAACGAAATAATTGGCGAGATTAGACACAAATTCGATAAGATCCGATATTCTAGAGCTATGGGTTAACTAACAATCCTGTTGAGTTTTCCACTTCAATCGTCTAATTAATTTATCTGGTTTATTGAATTACGAGGTTAATATTGCTCGTAGCCTTCTCCCAAAGTACAACTCGCCTATTCAAGCTAACCTAACACCTATATTCCTATGAAATTAGGATTAACAAGAACACATTAATAATTCCCGTATAATAACCAAGCAAAGCAACTAGGTATATTCCTATCCTAACCGCAAATCCGCTCCCCTGAAGGGTTAATATCTTGCTCTACCCAATCTTATATGCAATCTAGAATTCCCTCTCCCGAGTTCAATCCTAGATTCGTAGTTAGTACTCAATTGGTGATCAAGAAATCAAATAATTAAGCGCAAGATTGAATAAATAAACCAATGTGATAAAATAATAAGGACAATTCAAGCTTCAAACTACAACGTTCATGGAGCACCCAAAACTCTAGAACTAATAAACTATGAAATTAAAGGAAGAGAAGAGAATAAAAACTAGGTAGAAGCCTCCTTCAAGCGTGGTGTGTGATCCTCCATGTCAAAATCCCCTCGTCAAATCCTCTCTCAAAGTTGTGTTTTTGGGTCTATTTATATGTTTGGGACAAACCCTAAAGGTGTAGGATACTTCTAATCAAACCGGGAAACACTTAAAACCTTCAAAACTCGGATTGGACCAGACCAGGGACCCCAGGCGATAAGCCCCAAACGCCCAGCTATAGCCAGGCCAGGCCTGGCGTTAGGGCTCTAACGCCCAGCTATAGCCAGGTCTGACCAGGCTTTATGGCTCAAACGCCCAGCTATAGCCCGGGTCACTCCTTTTCGACTCTTGAGCGTATTTTTGACGTTTATGCATCCATTTAGCTCGGCTTCCATCTCCAATTCACCTACACATGAAATAGACTACATTATGCACATATGACGTGTACTTTTATCATTAACGCACATAAACTGTACGGTACATTATGTTTTAAACCATGAATTATAGCCACGCATCACCTACTATACGAAACACATTAACGAGCCGGGCCTCCCCCTGTTGGGCGCCCTTTACTAGCCTGAGTGCACTGCTGTAACACATCTACCCGGAGCCTAGGACAATCTCTCATCCTGTGGCTGATATCTCCACACTCAAAACAACCTCTCTATTGACGTGGCTGTGGGAACTGCGCGACCCGAGTACTCTGAGACCCATGAGTACCTGAAACCCCATGCGAAGCCGGCAATGCAAACTGAACTGGCTGACCCATAAAACCTCTACCGTGTCGTACCCTGCCTCCATAATAAGGACCAGTAAATCTCTCCGGCCAACGGGCCTCCTCACCTCACTGCCCTCTCTCTCCTAACCTCATTTGACATCTCTATCATAGTCCCGCTTGTCGTCTCTCTCACGATCCAGCATGCCCTCAACTCTGCGAGCAATCCCTACCACCTGCTGAAATGAAATATCCGACTCTAACTCCCGAGCCATGCTAAATATAATATAACGCCTGAGGCCCTCATTGAATCTGCGAACACGCTCTCTAACTGTAGCAACCAAAGTAGGTGCATGCCTGGCCAAATCACTGAACATGACGGCATACTCTGATACTGACATAGTGCCTTGGCACAGCCGCTCAAACTCCGCATGCCATGCATCTCGGAGGGACTGAGGTACAAACTCACTCAAGAACATCTCTGAAAACTGACCCCATGTAAATGAAGCTGACTCGGACGAGCTACCCAACACATATGCCCGCCACCACTGATAAGCCGCTCCCTTGAGCTGGAACATAACGAAAGTAACCCCGCTCGTCTCCACAATACCATAGTACGAAGAATGCGGTGACACTCCTCCAGAAAACCCTGGGCATCATCTCTCGCCAATCCACTAAAGGTAGGAGGGTGGTACTTCTTGTACCTCTCGATTCTAAGTTGTTCCTCTTCAGATGCTGCTGTCCTAACCATGGGCGGAACTGGGATCCCAAGCTGTGCTGCCATGACACCTGGAACCTGACCAACCTGATCTCGCTGCTCCAGAGTATGGGCGACGGGAGTTTGAGCTCCTCCCCCGCCCTGCGAAGTAGCTAGTGCACCCGGAATCCATCCCGCCTGAGTTAAGCTACCAATCACATCCCAGAACTGTGCCAAGGTCTCCTGAAGTCCGGGTGTAACAACAGGCGAATCCGGTCCCCCAACTGGACCCGTCAGTGGCTCCTCAACGGCTGCTCTGGCAGGTGCTCTAGCTGCGGCACGTGCCCCTCGTCGACCTCTGACTCTACCTCTGCCCCTGGCGGCATCTGCTCCGGGGGTAACATCCTCAGAATCTACAGCTCGCGTCCTCACCATCTGTGAGAGAATGGAATGATAAATTTCAAACTTCAAGATCAATGAACTCGAACGATAGGAAAGAAGGAAGTGAATATAGGCACAGACGTCTACGTACCAATCCGCAAGACTCTACTAAACTCGCTTATGACTCGTAGCACCTATGAACCTAGAGCTCTGATACCAACTTGTCATGACCCAAATCTCCCTCCGTTGGGTATCGTGATGGAACCTAGTCTTACGGACTAGGTAATCCTAATATTGAGGAATAACAACAATAATAAATAGAATATATTACTTTTCTAAAATAAATAATTCTTTACGCATTTTATATTCCGGAAACTAGGAAGTATAAGTCATAAGCTTTTAAGAATTTACACTAAACTCCTAAAATACCACTGTTCAGAAATAAATGCAGCAATGCATACAAAAGATAAGATGGTGACTCTGAAACCGTGAACGCTTAAACGGTTTTACCTTGAGTATCCACAACAGCAATCGCACTACTATCAATCACTCGGCCGGCGATGCGAAAACCTGGAATCTGCACAAAAATGTGCAGAAGAGTAGTATGAGCACACCACAGCGGTTCCCAGTAAGTATCAAGACTAACCTCGGTGAAGTAGTGACGACGACTAGTCAAGACACCCACTGGCCTAATAAGAATGGAGAAGTATCAATATAGAAATCAGGGAAATAATGATATACATAAAGGCTACGCAATATAAGTAACAAGACAGTGAATTTGATAAAGAAGGAAAACAATAAGTATCAGCGAAACCATGAAGTAACACAAAGATTGAATAGGTAACAGACAAATCCGGTAAGTAATTATATAACACGATCATGTAATGACTCAACAACTTCATCCATTTCTACATCAATTCATAGTCATATCCACAAGGTTCTGAACCTCGGACAAATCATCATTTACGGGTCCCAATATCCGAACCCTAACACTTGGCAACTTGCGCCATCATTCGAGTACTAACTGCACGGACGACTCACGTGCCAATTGGGTCATTCCCACCCATACGGTAAGCACAACAAGAGTATCTATATTTGACAAAAACAAGGAGCCCTGAATCCATTAATAGTACTTAACTACGTGTATGCTTGTGCATGTGTCTTAACCTGATTTCAACAACCAATAGACATAAGGAAAACAAAGCGGCAACACGTACATTTTCATCACATAAATTTCCACACGAATGAACTCATACGGTAAGTGTTCCAGTACACAATATCAACAACAAGGAATGCCCCTAGGCCTACACAATTATCATAAACAATCCCTGCAATAACCCACCTTGACACGCCACGTGTGCAATATTAAAGTATATGCCCGCCTTGTTTCGCCACACGTGCATATAAACATGTTCCCACCTTGTCACTCTACATGCGCAACACTCAATCTTGTATCCCGCCTTATCATGCTGCATGTGCAATATCAATAGTAAACACGGCACGACAGAAACCTCGTGCAAATCCCCATATCAATAACTGCAGGACAGAAACCTCGTGCATCACCAAAACTAGTACAACAACAAAACAACGCGGGAAACAGTTCGGAATACAATTAATACATCAACTCAATAACCTTCGATCACAAGATAGGAAAAACTTGTTCACGAGAAATAAACATAATAAGGAGAGCTAGGCATATTAAGAAATCACTCCACAAGGAAAGAAAATAGCAGGTAACAGCCGAAACTAATTACACGGGTGAACAACAAGAAATCAACACAAATCCGATAACTCCATATAAGGCAAGTCACGAAGGAATAGAATATCTAAGCTTCCTTTAATGTTGACCAGTTACGAGAAAATTCAACAATTTTCGCTCAAGGACAAGCATCATAGAATAATCATAACTTTATTTAAGACCAAAACAATTATAGGTTGAGATGAAGATAATTGCAAATTTGAGATACGCAGTTAAGAAGATATAGCATGACAGTAAAGGAAATAAAACCTTCAGATGAGTCAATTAGGAGTCAAGTAGGCAATAGGAGTAAATCCCAAAAGTAAGAACTTCCACATTTAAGCAAATAAAGATGACACTAGCAATTAGGAAATTCAATCATGCTAAGGACACTTCATACTCGACGAATTTAAGGATCTAAGATTCCTAAAGGTTCAACTTTTTACAAATAAGTCCGAGCATGCGCTCGTCACCTCGCGTACACGGACTACAATCAACATAGAAGCCTCATATCCTAAGGGGTAATTCTCCCAACCAAGGTTAGGCAAGATACTTGCCATAAAGACGACAACCCGATATTCAAAAATAGACTTCTCAGGAGGGACGGCCTCCGAACGGCTCAAAATCAACTAAAACAACTTCAAAATACATATAAAACGTATAAGGAACGATTCCGAATAATAAAGTTTTAATCTTTGCAAATTTATAAAAATCGACCCAAAAGTCGATCCCCGGGCCCGCACCTCGGAACCCGAAAAATTTTATGAATTCCGATTACCCATTCCGATACGATTTCATCCATACCAAATTTATCCAATTCCGATAACGTTTGGTCATTCAAATCATGAATTTTCATTTTTTTTATGTTTTCTTTCAATACCCACAATCCCCTCACCCCAAAACACAATGTAAATGATAAAAATAAGAACTAATTCATGAAATATATTTAATTCTAGTGAAAGAACACTTACCCACTCGATTTATGTGAAAATCCCACAAGGAATCGCCCAAAACCGAGTTCTAGAAGTCAAAATATGTTTAAAATGGTGAAACCCCCGATTTTGCAAACTTATAATCTGCCCAGGTTTTTAAAGGATAGCGATCGCGGAACATGGTTTGCGATCGCGAAGAAGAAAGAGGAAAGCTGCCCAGGTTGTTCATCGCGAACGCGACAAGGAGTTCGCAAACGTGGAGGAGGAGAACAGGAAGCTATGCGATCGCGTATTGAATAATGCGAACGCGAAGAACAAAGTTTGGGTGACCAGTAGGGACACATCGCGATCGCGAAAGAATCACTGCGGTCGCGACGAAGGAAAAATGGGTGGGGAAAACAGAACACTACGCGATCGTGGCTTGGGCTATGCAATCGCAAAGGAAGGCAACAAACACCAGAAACAACAATTAAAAATGGAAGAAAAGGACCCGTAGCCTATCCGAACCACACCCGAGGCCCCCGAGACCCCATCTAATCACACAAACAAGTCATATAACCTAACACAGACTCGCTCGAGGTTTCAAATCACATAAAACAATACTAAAACGATGAATTAAACCAAAAATCAATGAAATTCCTCAAAACTTCTTTAAACATCAAGTTTTGCATTTAAGGTTCGAATTACATCAAACTAAGTCCGTTTCTTACCAAATTTCACAGATAACACATATAAATAATATCGAACCTGTACCGGGCTCCGGAACCATGATACGGGCCCGATATCACAGGTTTCACCTCAAATTTCATTTTCAAAAACCTTTATATTTTTCAGAAAATAATTTTCTTTAAAAATTCATTTCTCGGATTTGGGACCTCTGAATTCGATTCCGAGCATACGCCCAAGTCCCATATTTTCCTACGGACCCTCCGGGACCGTCAAATCACGGGCCCGAGTCTGTTTACCAAAAACGTTGACTGAAGTCAACTTTATTCAAATTTCTAATACAAAATTATTATTTTTATCAGTTTTTCACATAAAGGCTTCCCGGCTACACGCCCGGACTGCGCACGTAAATCGAGGTAAGATAGAAGGAGGTTTTCACGACCTCATAACACAGAATTAGCTAGAATATACGGGATGAGATTTTGGGTCATCACAAATGATGCGTTAGAGTTATGACGCCTTTGAATAATGATGTGCAATATTGAGAGATCCTTAGTCCATGACATGGTGTCTTCGTGCTATGAGGATTATGCCTTCGGACTATGATGCCTTTGGACAAAATGGTGATATTTTAGCCCATGAGATGCAAAGGCATGATGCTTGGTCATATGCGAAGCGAAACAAGACAGAGCTTAGTCTTGTGTAAGATTTGGGGCAGAGCTTAGCCGAGTAGAAAAGAAAAAATAAAGATAGATTTCAAGTAGCATAGCATTTAGTATTATTCAAGGAAAGGCAGAGCTTAGCCTTATATAATTAGGGGGCAATGCTTTAGCCTCATGCAAATGGGGAGACAATGCTTAGTCTCATGAAAGGGAAGGCAATGCTTATCCTTATGCAGTTGAGGAGGCGGGGATTAGCCTCATGCAAGATGAGAGACAATGCTTAGTCTCATGCAATTAAGGAGGCAGGGCTTAGCCTCATGCAAAATGGGATACAATGCTTAGTCTCATGCAAGGGAAGGCAATACTTAACCTTATGTAGTTGAGGAGTGATAAGTATGGATTTTAACCTATTATTTTCTCTTTTTTAATTGTGCTTTAGGCAAAAAATGTTTGAATGTATTCCAGGAAACTAATGAAATATGCTTGCTTGCAGGAATTGTTCAAAATGAGCCAAAGGAATCATAATCAA
Source organism: Nicotiana paniculata (assembly GCA_005239505.1). Classification (NCBI taxonomy): domain Eukaryota; kingdom Viridiplantae; phylum Streptophyta; class Magnoliopsida; order Solanales; family Solanaceae; genus Nicotiana; species Nicotiana paniculata. Next base: position 19,018 of record ML332763.1, read on the forward strand.
CTCACAAAGGAGTCAAAAGTTGAACAAAAACCAAGGCTGGGCAAAGAGGTCTAAAGCGCGGAACACACAAATATTGTGCGGCCGTGAAAGCCATGATGCAGTCGCGATCATATTTATGTGGTCCGCATAAGGGAGATTCAGAGAGTGTGATTTTTTGGCTAAAAGGCAGACCGCACCAGAAATGTGCGTCCGCGATTGAAATTATGCAGACCGCGCTGATTGAGGTTCAGAGAGCTTACAACTTGAGCAAAAGAGAGAAGTGCAGTCCGTGCCAGAATTGTGCGGCCGCAGAAGTCACTTGTGCAGCCACGATCAAAATTATACGGTCCTCAAGATGAAGAATCAGAGATTTGATTTCAAGCCAAACTCAAGCAAGTGCGTACCACATCACTTTTATGCGGCCGCATAATCTGGGGTGCGGCCGCACTTGGAAGTATGCGGTCCGCGAAAGCTCAACTCAACCCAGATCCAAAAGAGAAAAACATGGACTGCATCAGAATTATGTGGCCGCGAAAGAAAGAGTGGGTCCGCACTCAGAATTATGCAATCGTACAACCTCCAAAGGGGCATTTTTATCAGATATTTTTAGCTTAGTATAAATAGGACTTTTTGTCATTTTTAGGTTACGTTATGTATTGTAGGATCCTCTGAGATGGCTGAATATTCAGTTTTGGAAAATTTTGTGCTAGATTCGTCTTTAACATTAGATTTTCATCTCTTAATCTAGTATTATGAATTTTATCTTCACTTCATCTTCAATTTCTGTTATTTCCATGAGTAGCTAAACCCATAGCCAGGGTTGTGACCTAACCCTGGTGTGGGTATTTAATGGGTATTTGATTTTAGGGCTTGAATGTGAATAGGTTAGTGAATATTTAGCCTAGTTCTTGCTAAAACTATTGAATTAATGGTTGCAAACATTGATTCATGCCTTTATGACTTAGACTCTACTTGAGAAAGAAGGACTAAGTCTAGGAAAACTAGGCTAACAAGGAATTAGGGTGAACTCAAGAAATTGATAGTCCTAATTAAAGGGTTAAACCTAGAGATATTAATTACTGAACTAATATCACTTGAATTGCATGAATACCTATTTGGACTTGAGAAAGCCAAATTGGACAAAATCACTCAAACTACCGAGAGATATATAGTGAGTACTCGGGTGTAATAGCTATATTACGACCCCAACTAGACAATCTTGCCCTAGAATTTTGTTACCCATTAGATATCCTTCTAGGTAGAAGTCACTACTCTAGTATCTTTAAACACTTGAAAAACAACAACAAAATATTGCCCTTAATTTCAATTAGTGCAATCATTAGGGTAAAGTTAGAAGTAGAAATCAAACCCAAATGTATGGAAGTGTAATTAGAAGCAAAACCCGCATCTAATTTAGATATTAACCTAATTCCAAATATTAGATCCATGTGGATTCGATACCGACCTAGTTGGGTTAAAACCGCATCGGCCACCCTCGCCACTCAATAATAGTGTAGGCTTGGATCTGATCAATTTTTGGTGCCATTGCTGGGGATTTAGACGGTCTTAGTTATATATATCTAAGTATTTGTGTGTTTTTTTTTTCTTTCCGTCCGTTTTTCTAATTTTGTGTGTGAATTTCCTTTAGGTACTAAATGGCTCTTAAGAACGGATCCCTCGAAAATATTCCTCAGGGGGAGGAGGTAGATGACGAAAAAGTATATGAGGTTTATCTTGAACCTCAAGTACAAGAAGAGGTCGCCCGCCTCATGACAACATTCCAAACCCTCCCCCAGCTCCTCCAAGGGCAGCACACCGAGTGTTGCCTAACAAAGGCTACGCGAGTGTAATAGTCTCGCGCCGGATTAGGGCGAGCAACTTTCAAATAACCAATGTCATGCTTAAACTGTTGGAACATAGTGGTTTCTTTAGCGGAGCTCCACACCAAAACGCCTACAAGCATCTGAAAGGTTTTGTTGAAACGTGCTGGGGGAGCAAGCAAACGAATGTATCTGAGGACACTTTGAGGTTAAGTCTTTTCCCTTTCTCACTTAGAGGGAAGGCTTTGGATTGGCTTGAGAGGTAACCCAACCATTCCATACACACTTGGGATGAGTTGGCCAAGAAGTTCATAGCAAAGTTCTTTTCTATGGGACATATGGAAACATTGAGAGATGAGATCCTAGCTTTTAAACAAGAGCCAAATGAATCGTTACATGAGATTGGGGAGACGTACCGCACAATGGTGAAACAATGCCCCAATAACGATATGACCGAGGCAATAATCCAGCAAAGCTTTTACAGGGGGTTCAACACAACTAGCCAGTGTATGGTGAATCAACTCGCTGAGGGTAACTTCATGAACACGCCGTACTCTGAAGCTTGTGAAATATTAGATGAGATGGTGGATACCTCTTCAGCTTGGTAAAGTAGAGCCAACGTTCCTCAGGGTGTCCCTAATGTTATCCACCTTCACAAGGAACTTCATGATCATAGGCATGTCGTAGCTGAGTTGACAACCACCATGAATCAGTTGGCCAAGGCACAACTTCAACAGGTTCAGGGGCCAAAATAGGTAAATTCCATGGAAGGAGTGAACATAATGGTCAACAAGAGAAGTCAACGAGGTCAACAAGTTCAAAACAACCAGGATCAATTTGAGAAAAGTGGTAGTGGGTACAATCAAGGTGATTCATATGATGATCAAAGTGAAGAGGTTCAATACGTCAATAATTACCAAGGTCAACGGAGCAATGCTCCAAATCAACAGCAGTGGAGATCACATGGAAACAATCAAAATTGAGGCAACCAAGGTCACCAAGGGAATTGGAATAGTGGCAACAACAACAATCAAAGCAATTGGGGGAACAACAATCAAAATTCGGGTAATCAAGGAAATCAAGGCAATTGGGGAGGAAATTATCATGGCGATTAGGGTGGCAACAATAATAGTAATTGGGGAGGCAATAAAAATCAAGGGGTTGGGGGTCGGATTTTAAAAGGATCCCGATGTATCAACAACCCAACAACCCACCTCCATATCCGTCAAAAGGTCCTAGTTCTTTCAATAATGAGATGGGACAGATAGAAAACATGTTCAAGAAAATGATGGAGAAAAATATCGACTCTGATGCCCAATTAACCCCCCACAACACTTCTATCTGCAACTTGGAAGTCCAACTTGGCCAAATTTCTCAAGCTTTGAATACTCTCCCTAAGGGGGAACTACCAAGTGATGCGGTAGCAAACCCGAAGGGGGGAACAATATGGGGCATGCTATGGCGGTGACTACAAGAAGTGGGAGAGGTGGAGTTGCTAGTACCTCAAACTCAAGAAAGAATGTGAATGATGATGATGTGTTGGTGCAAGATAATGATGATCCAACCATAAATGATGTGCAAGCAAATGATGAGTTGAGGATAGACATTGATGAAAATATGGAGGAGACACAAGATGATGTGAACCCATCTAGGAAATATGTGATAGACATACCGGATCCGGTAGTGCCCAAAGCCAACGTTGCTTTTCCAAGGCCTCCTCCACCATATCCTCAAAGGTTCGCAAATCAAAATAATGAGAATAAATTCAAGAAATGCATTAATATGATGAAAAGTTTGTCCATAAATGTGTCATTGGTTGAAGCCCTATAACAAATGCTGGGATATGCCAAGTTCATGAAAGACTTGGTAACAAAGAAGAGATCAATGAATTGTGAAACGATCATAATGATACATCAAGTGAGTGCCATTGTGCATTCCATGGCTCCAAAGTTAGAAGATCTCGGTGCATTTACAATCCTATGCACTATTGGTAGTTCCGATTTTGCCAAAGCTTCGTGTGACCTGGGGGCAAACATTAACTTGATGCCCTATTCTGTGTTCAAGAAATTGGGGATTCGTCAACCAAGACCCACATCGATGAGGTTGCAAATGGAAGATCGTACAATGAAGATGCCGTTGGAGTTAATTGATGATGTGCTAGTTCGGGTCGGCAAGTCCATACTTCCTGCAATTTTGCTATACTTGACTGTGAGGTTGACTATGAGGTGTAAATCATATCCTAGATACAGGAAGGACTTAGTTGATGTGGAAGCTAGGGAGCGCACCTTCCGGGTGGGCGATGAAAATGTCGTGTTCCATGTTTGCAAGTCAATGAGGTAGCCTAATAGCAATAAAGTATGTTCGTTCGTGGATATTGTGACCGAAGTAATTGTTGATGACTTAATTTCTGTTATTAATGTTGAAGACCCATTGGAAGTTGTGTTGTTGAATCATGAAGAGGATGATAAGGAAGGCTTGGTAGAATGTGTAAATACTTTGCAAGGAATGGGATCATATACACATAGGCCCCAAAAACTTTCCTTGGACCTTGAGAACCGGAAGACTCCACCAACAAAGCCCTCAATCGAGGAGCCTCCCACATTGGAGTTGAAGCCCTTGCCTTCACACCTCAGGTATGAGTTCTTAGGCCCTTGTTCCACGTTACCTATTATTCTTTCCTCGTGCTTAACTAACGTGCAGGTAGATTCCACCCTTGCGGTGATCCAAAGGAGGAAGAAGGCAATAGGTTGGACATTGGAGGATATTCGGGGTATAAGCCCCACCTTTTGCATGCACAAAATCATATTGGAGGAGAATTCCAAACCCTCCGTGGAACATCAAAGAAGTTTGAACGTGGCCATGCAAGAGGTAGTCAAGAAAGAGATCATCAAGTGGTTGGATGCAGGGGTTGTCTACCCCATTTCTGATAGTTCATGGACTTCACCGGTACAATGTGTCCCAAAGAAGGGCGGCATGACTGTGTTCACAAATGATAAAAATAAATTTATAACTCACAAGAACTATCACCGGTTGGAGGGTATGCATGGATTATAGAAAGCTCAACAAAGTGACTCGGAATGACCGTTTTCTGCTTCCATTTCTTGATTAGATGTTGGATAGGCTAGCCGGACGTGCTTATTATTTATTCTTGGATGGGTATTCCGGATATAATGAGATTCTTATTTCACTTGAAGACCAAGAGAATACCACCTTCACTTGTCTGTATGGCACATTTTCATTCTCGAGGATGTCTTTTGGTTTATGTAATGCACCAGCTACTTTTCAGCGGTGTGTGATGGCAATATTCACGGATATGGTGGAGGACTTCCTTGAGGTTTTCATGGATGATTTCTCTGTTGTGGGGGATTCTTTTGAAGAGTATTTGGATAATCTTGATAAGGTGTTGGAACGTTGTGAAGATACCAACTTAGTGTTTAATTGGGAGAAGTGCCACTTTATGGACGAGGAGGGCATTGTCCTCGGCCATAAGACATAAGATATCCAAGAATGGTATTAAAGTGGCTAAAGAAAACATTGAAGTGATATGAACTCCCTCCTCCTACTTCCGTCAAAGGAGTGAGGAGCTTTCTAGGTCACGCGGGGTTTTACTGTCGGTTCATCAAGGATTTCTCAAAAGTGGTGAACCCCTTGTGCAAGTTGTTGGAAAAAGATGCCAAATTTATGTTTAATGATGATTGTATGAAGGAATTTGAGCTAGTCAAGTATAGGTTGACTACCACTCCCATCATTACCGCGCCCAATTGGAGCTTACCATTTGAGCTCATGTGCGATGCTAGTGACATGGCAGTAGGAGCGGTATTGGGGCAAATAATCAACAAGATATTCCATCCGGTCTACTATGATAGTAAGACCATGAACGACGCCTAACTCAACTATACGGTGACCGAGAAAGAACTCTTAGCCATTGTCTTTGCCATGGAAAAGTTCTGCCTATACCTCATTGGTACCAAAGTGATTGTTCACACTGATTACGCAGCACTTCGTTATTTGATGAGTAAAAAGGACTCTAAGGCTAGGTTGATGAGGTGGATACTTCTTCTACAAGAGTTTGATTTGAAATCATAGACCTAAAAGGGAGTGGAGATCAAGTAGCGTACCACTTGTCCCGATTGGGAGAGGAGGGGAGGCCCCATGATGGCCTTGAGATCAATGATTCATTTCCGGATGAACAACTCCTTTCCATGTCTTTGAACGGGATGCCTTGGTTCGCCGATGTGGCTAACTATCTTATGAGAAAAATTATCCCGAATGAGTTCTCTTCAAACTAAAGGAAGAATCTCAAACGAGACTGCTTGGATTATTATTGGGACGAGCCATATCTTTTCAAAATTTGCACTGTTGGTGTTACCCGGAGATGTGTTCCACAAGAAGAGCAATTGGGTATTCTTGAAGCTTGTCATTCCTCGCCCTATGGTGGTCACCATGGAGGGGAGAGAACTTCTACAATGGTCCTATGATGTGGATTCTATTGGCCCACCTTGTACAAAGACGCTAGCGAGCTCGTTAAGCGTTATGATGGTTTCCAAAGAGCTGGTGGGATTTCCAAGAAGAATGAGGTGCATCTCACTACCATCCTCGAGATTGATATTTTCGATGTGTGGGGTACTGACTTTATGGGTCCATTTGTGAGTTCATGTAGGAACACCTATATTCTTGTTGCTATGGATTACGTTTCCAAATGGTTTGAAGTTGTGGCTTTGCCCAACAATGAAGCACGGAGCATGGTGGCTTTCTTGAAGAAAAACATATTCACAAGGTTCGGCACCCCAAAGGCCATCATTAGTGATGGGGGTTCTCATTTTTGCAACAAATCCTGTAACATTTTACTCTCCAAGTATGGTGTCACTCATAAGGTGTCAACCCTCTATCACCCCCAGACAAGTAGACATGTTGAGGTATCCAACAAGGAGATCAAGAGTATTCTATCCAAGACTGTCAATGCAAATCAGACTGATTGGTCAAGGAAACTTGACGATGCTCTATGGGCCTATAGAACAACTTACAATACTCCAATTGGTATGTCTCCGTATCGGTCGGTGTTCGAAAAATCATGCCACCTTCTGGTGGAATTAGAGCATAAGGCCATGTGGGCATTAAAGAAATTGAACCTTGATAGGGATGTACCTGCCAATCTTCGGGTGGAGCAATTGAATGAACTTGATGAGTTCCGGTTCCATGCTTACTCCAGTTCGTCCTTGTATAAGGACAAAATGAAGTACCTACATGATGAGTGTATCCGAAACAAATAATTCAAATAAGGTGACCTTGTTCTTCTATACAACTCTCGGTTACGAATGTTTCCGAGAAAGCTTAAATCAAAGTGGAGTGGTCCTTTTGAAGTGGTACATGTGACTCCTTTTGGTGCTCTAGATTTAAAAAACAAGAATGGTGAGATCTTTAGAGTCAATGGGAACCAGGTGAAGCACTACCTTTGCAAGATTGATGATAGACACGTTGTGTCATTACTCCATTTCAATGAATGATGGTAACATGCGTCGTGACGCGACGTTAAATCAGGCGCTTCTTCGGAGGTAACCCATGTGTTTTTCTTTCTTTTGATTTTCTTCTTAGATTAGGATTGTTTTGGACTAACTGGTTGTGAAGTGTTTGTAGGAATTAGTTGTGCAGTGCAGGAAATTGACAAGAAAAAATTTGGCTAAGTGGTGAAATTGTGCGGACCGCGCTAGAATTATGTGGACTGCACAAGCACTTCGTGGCCTCACAATTCTGTGTGCAGTCTCACAGCTGGAATGGAGAAAATGCCAACTCTCTGAAGTTTGGCCTGACAAAATCCCTTAAGATTTTGCGGCCGCGGTCAAATTTTTGCCGACCGCACAAATTGTGCGGCCGCAGCCAATTTTATGCAGACCGCGCCAATGAATCTGATGCTGAGTCACAAAAGGTAAAGAGTTTGGTCCGCACCAAAATCGTGCGGTCGCACTCAGGTAAGTCGGTGGGTCACTGGGGCCAAAGTATAAATAGTAAATCTTGCAACTATTTACAGTTTACACACTCTGACCTCTCAAGCTAGCCTAAAGCACAGTGCACTCTTCCTTGTTTTCAATCTCATCTTTTGCTCATCAAGTGTGATTTTCTACTACATTTCACTACTGGTATGTTGATTTCAATGAATTAATTTCATCTTTTTATTTTATTTCCTCTTTGTTCTAGTTTTCTTTTTTAGCTAGGGTTAGATTTATGCCAAAAAATGGGGGCTGGGGTTAGCAGCTTTTCATGCTTAATTGCCATAAATCTTGTATAATTTGTGAAAACCCTAGTATTAATCATACTTCAGTGCCACTCTGATTTGAATTTTGCGGACGCACACAATTTTGTGCGGTCCGCGATAGGATATGCGGCCACATACAAAATTGCATGGTCCGCGATACCCTAGTTTCAAGGCACTTTTAATTGCTAAGATTATGCGGCCGCACTCAAAATTGTGCGGTCTGCGATGGGTGTTATGCGGCCACAGTCATAATTGTGCGGTCCGTGATGAGTGTTATGCGGCCCGGTCCGCGGTGAGGTAACTTCAGAGAACCAGTAGTCTGAACCTGGTATCTCCGCAACCGCACTCAAAATTGTACGGTCCGCGATGAGCATTATGCGGCCACACTTATTTTTGTGTGGTCTGCGATGGGCAGTCCGCGGCCGCACTCACTTTTGTGCGGCCCTTGCTGCCCTATTATGAGAAGCAGTACCTTTCTTTTCAACTGTAATTCAATAATACATGTTGAACCCCAATTTTAACTGACGTTCACTACTTGTGTGTTGCAGACAATGGTGCGTTCTCGTGGTAGAGGTGACACTTCAAAAGGGAGGGCATAATCCTCCCATGGCCGGGGTAAAGGAAAATAAAACATGCCATTATCAGTACAGAAGGTATTGGACAAGAAGACTTCCCTCACTAGATCTCCTCCGGATTCCTAGGACACCAGTGAATACCTCCCATCCCGGGAAACTTTTGAGGGGGATTTTGTGCAAGCACAACCGGGGGCACAATCACAATAATTCCCCGGTCGACTCCACCTAGTAAATCAACCTACCTCCTTCTCTGGTTCGTTTGATGGATCAGACGGAGGTAGTCAGGCATCTGAACCATCTTCCCCACTTGCTACAACACCTGCCACAACAACTTCCCAATAAATTTAGATGATGATGATGAGGTCCCGGATGACGGGAAAGGGGCTGATACAATTGTGGGAGGCATGTCTAGGTCAAGGAAGCTGGAGGGTGGGCAGATAGATTTGTGAGTGAGAGGCATATGCCAAGTTCCGGGAATGGTGGCCCCAAAGGTCGCTCACTCTTGAGTGAAAATTCATAACCAAAGACCTTAACGCACAATCCAGATGTCCTAAAGCAATTTGAGGAGAGAAAAGGTGGAAATATTTCATCGGATGGGTGGTAGATGCCAATGAATACCCCATCAAGGAATTTTATGCAAATGTTGCTCACAACAAAAAGGGTACAAAGGTGATGAAGGTCCGGAACTTGAAATTCTGGTTTAATGTCCACACACTGAACGAATATGCAGGATTTGAGGAGGTTGAGGCAGTGCAATAACTGGAGAAGATGGCTTTGGATGATGCATCTCGTCCATGGCTAGATGAGATACTAGCTATTCCGGGGAAAACACCTGCATGGCTCACAACTGGAGTTCCAATAGTTAGAGCCACCCTTAAATTTGAAGCAAAAGGGTGGAAAACATTCGTATGCAGCCTTCTTGACCCATGCTAGCATGAGAATGTCCTTCCACTCACCTGGGCAGTGTTGGTAGCTTCCATCATGGCAGGCTATCCAATTAATATGGGGAACCTGATGTCCTACAATATCTCTAATGCGGTCAACAAAGAAGAAAAATCTTATCCCTACCCCAACTTCCTTACTGAGTATCTCCAAGATCAAGGGGTAGAAAAGAGGCACTTTGATGTGGAGGTGAAGGCTAAATAGCCTTTCTCATGGTATCACCTCCAGGGAGCGGACAACCCTAAATCCAATGGTAAATCCACTACCTTCACTAGCCAGTCTGAAGAGCCAAGGGTAGTGGCCACCGGGTCACTTACCGAGCCCCTCACAGTAGCCGGTACATCTACCGGAGCAACAACCATGCCTCCTCCATCCTCCGGGCTATCCCTCTCAGTGCCACTGTCAGTGCCTTCATCTTCTACCTACCCTCAGACTGCACTGCAGGTTTCACAGTCACTATCCAGTCTCAACAACTGGATGCAGGCAGCTACAACAAAGCTGACTGCCATATCCAATGCAGTGGCAACATAATCTTCAGCCTCATCACAACTTCAATTACCTCCATCGGTGGAGGACTCTTTGAAGAAGATTCTAGACAACCAGAAGAAGATTTTGGATGACTAGAAGAAGATCCAGGAGACTCTTGATGCACATGGGAGGATTATAAAAGAATTGAGGAAGCAGGTGAAGAAGATACGGAAGACTCAGTCATCTAAGGAGTCAGTGGAGAAGTTGAGCAAGGAGGTAGAGAAGATTGCTTCTGCTGGAGATATTCCACTGGACCTGCTCATGGAGGAGACAGTCCCAACAACACATGTAGCAGATCCTGAGGTACCAGAGGCAGCAGCCGGCCAGTTTGAGGAGCCGGTTCACTTCACACACTGCTGAGGAGATGATTCAGATGCTCAGCAACCCCATAGTCCCTCAGTCAGAGGATGTGGAGATCTAATTAGAGGACACGGAGGGTGCTGATGAGCCCAGCTATCTGAGGACCCTATCCATGTTGAGGACCCGATGCAGACAGAGACTGCATAGGGAGTTCTCTTTACTCTCTACCCATTTTCCCTGTTCTTATGGACAATGCTATTTTTCATTTGGGGGGGGGGGGNTTTCTTTATCTTTATTTTCACTTTTGGTATGTATATATTTTTACCATTCGATGTATATATTCATTTCCATTATATATATATTTGTTTTACTTCATTTTGTACATATTCAGTTTACTTTCTGCAGTTTACTTCATAACTTCTTTCGTTATTTTTCCTTAGTAGCATAACTTCTTATTTCCTTTAGTAGTTTTTTTTAAGTTATTAGCTTCTTTTTACGTTTTGTTTGAACAACAAGCCTTTGGTTTTCTTAATGCCACGGTTCTTTCCAAAGGTGGATGTTGGTGAACTGGGTGGCTCTTCCTAACGATGGATGGCGTGACAACCTTCTTAAGGGATTGAGTCCGTTTTATTTATGTTTTAGTATATATATATAGTAGTAATGAATAAAAGTATCTCAAGCAGGCTTCACTTGGTACTAACACATTTACCTTCGACCTTATGGTTAGAAACAAGTTGATTGGCAAAGAATAGCTCTAGTTGTGACCTTTAGACTCTTGAGTTGACTAAATCAATCATCGAGTGGTTTCCTTGAGCCATTTGTGAATTTCAATCTTATCTAGGGTTGTTGTGGGCCCTTGAATCTGTTCTCTTTAATAATCCAGCAGCTTAAGAGGTGAGGTATTGAATTGCAAGTCCAAGTTCCGTGCCAATAAGTGTAGAACTTTCCCTGAATGTTTGTCTAGGAGAAATGCTAAGTGTAGCTCGACTTGAGAAACGATTATAGGCTCTCCTTGATCCAATTTGAAACTTGAAATCTTCCGTAGCCAACCAATGTGATATCCCTATTCAACCCCTTTGAGACTAAGCCGTTTTCATTCAATAGCCACATTTCGAGCCTTTATCCATTTTGTAATAACCCTCTCTTGGTACCCGATCTTTCCTTAGCATACGATATAAACAATTGGCAAAAGCATAAGTTTCGGGGAGAGAAGAGGAATTTGAAAGTGATAAAAGGTACAAATAAGAAAAATCAATGAAGAAAAGGAAAGGCAAAGAAAGGAAGAAAAGCCAAAAAGAAATATGTCAAAAAGAAAGTGAAAGTTGAAGGGATTCTAAGAAAGAAATGATGAAAGGCATCGAGTGATTAGAAAAGGAAAAAAATGATTGTTATGAACAAGAAAGAGCGCCAGTGTGTCTCTCTAGTTCCCCTAAGGAAGAAGAAAATGACTCAAAGAGTCAAGAAAGTATGAGCCGAAAAGTAAAAATGGAGTGCTTAAGGAAAGATAAAACCATCATAGTCCGATAAGTCCTACCTTGATCCAAAAGCCTTCATTACATTCCCGCAAAATCCCTATATTATTTCAAGTTGAGTGAGCTTACATTAGTGGTGATTTACATAAAGGGCAAGCTTATTGTACTTAGAGCCGGACTTGTGACATTCCTTTGAGAGAGATGAGCGTACCACTTCACAATCCTTGTTTGAGTGCTATATTCTAAAGTGAGATTTGATCATGGAGAGTAGAGGAGGAGGAGTTTGGGTTCCACAATGACCTACGTGATAAAGAGAGCTTCCTTGATGAATTAAGTCAACTCTTGATGCTCTAGTGTCACATTAGAACAATGGTACTCAAAAGGTCAAAACATGGTGTTGTTGATAATTCATTTGTGTTGAGGGTAATTGTTAGTCCCAATTGATGCATGATTGATTCACCTTAGGCCAGCTGAAATATTCTTTTTTCTAGTGGAGGTGGGAATTACCTTATTTGTTTGAGGACAAGCAAAAACTCAAGTTTGGGGGAGTTGGTAAGTAGGGATTTTAACCTATTATTTGCTCTCTTTTACTTGTGTTTTAGGACAAAAATGCTTGAAGGTATTACCGGAAACTAATGAAACATGCTTGCTTGCACGAATTGTTCAAAATGAGCCAAAAGATCCATAATCAACTCACAGAGGAGTCAAAATTTGAACAAAAACCAAGACTGGGCAAAGAGGTCTGAAGCGCGGACTGCACAAATATTGTGCGGCCGTGAAAGCCATGATGCGGTCGCGTCATAATTATGCGGCCAACATAAGGGATATTTAGAGATGAGCGTGGACCGCACCAGAAATGTGCGGCCGCGATTGAAATTACGCGGACCGCGATGACTGAGGTTCATAAAGCTTACAACTTTAGAAAAAGAGAGAAGTGCAGTCCGCGCCAGAATTGTGCGGTCGCGGGAATCCCTTGTGTTCCCGCGATCGAAATTATGCGGTCCGCAAGATGAAGAATCAGAGAGTTGATTTCAAGAAAAACTCAAGCAAGTGCGGACCACATCACTTTTATGCGGCCACATAATTTGGATGGCCGCACTTGGAAGTATGGTGTATGCGAAAGTTCAGCTTATATCCAAAAGAGAAAAATGCAAATAACATCAGAATTGCGGCCGCAAAAGCAAGAGTGCGGCCGCACTCAAAATTATGTGACCGCACAACCTCCGTAAGGGTATTTTTTCAGTTATTTTTAGCTTAGTATAAATAGAACTTTTGATCATTTTTAGGTTATGTTATGTATTATAGGAGCACCTGAGACGGCTGAATATTCTGTTTTGGGAAATTTTGTACTAGATTCATCTTTTAACATTAGATTTTCATCTATTAATCTAGTATTATGAATTTTATCATCACTTCATCTTCTATTTATGTTATTTCCATGAGTAGCTAAACCCATAGCTAGGGTTGTGACCTAACCCTGGTGAGGGTATTTAATGGGTATTTGATTTTAGGGCTTGAATGTGAATAGGTTAGTGAATATTTAGCCTAGTTCTTGCTAAAACTATAGAATTAATGGTTGCAAACATTGATTCATGCCTTTATGACTTAGACTATACTTGAGAAAGAAGGACTAAGTCTAGGAAAACTAGGCTAACAAGGAATTAGGGTGAACTCAAGAAATTGATAGTCCCAATTAAAGGGTTAAACCTAGAGATATTAATTATTGAGCTAATATCACTTGAATTGCATGAATACCTATTTGGACTTGAGAAAGCCAAATTGGATAAAATCACTCAAACTACCGAGAGATATATAGTGAGTACTCGGGTGTAATAGCTATATTACGACCCCAACTAGACAAGCTTGCCCTAGAATTTTGTTACCCATTAGATATCCTTCTAGGTAGAAGTCACTACTCTAGTATCTTTAAACACTTGAAAAACAACAACAAAATATTACCCTTAATTTCAATTAGTGCAATCATTAGGGTAAAGTTAGAAGTAGAAATCAAACCCAAATGTATGGAAGTGTAATTAGAAGCAAAACCCGCATCTAACTTAGATATAAACCTAATTCCAAATATTAGATCCATGTGGATTCGATCTCGACCTAGTGGGTTAAAACGACATCGACCACCCACGCTACTCAATAGTAGTGTAGGCTTGGACTTGATCAAGAAGGAAGGGCTTAGCCTCATGCAAAATAGGAGACAAGACTTAGTCTCATGCAATTAGGAGACAATGCTTAGTCTCATGCAAGGAAAGGCAATGCTTAGCCTTATGCAATTGAGGAAGCAGGGCTTAGCCTCATGCAAAATAGGATACATGGCTTAGTCTCATGCAATTGAGGAGGCAGGGCTTTGCCCATGCAAGATGGGAGACAATGCTTAGTCTCATGCAATTAGGAGACAATCCTTAGTCTTATGCAATTGAGAAATTAGGTCTTAGCCTAATGCAAAATAGGAGACAGATCTTAGCTCATGCAATGGAAAGGCAGAGCCTTATGCAGTTAGGGAGGCAATGCTTAGACTCATGCAAGAAAAGGAGATGAGTGATAGCAGAATGTTTCTTAGTTGGTGACGTGTTTGCGTTTGGCGACCTGACGCTATGAAGATATTGATTTTGATGTGTGTATGTATTTGCAAATATTCCTTGTTCCTGCATCCAAAGAAAAATCATGAGTTTTGCGGGGAAGGTTGGTTCATGCCTTCGCCTGCTTGCTTTGCTTTTATTTTCTCTGTATCGAGATCATGTTCAAGTTACCTGGGTAGCATCTGGCTGTTTCATAAAAATAAAGTTTTTGAGAAAATATGCATGCATTTGATGAATGTAGTTATTTAAACATAGTAGTATGCAATAACAAGTAAATTATATGAACCAATGACTGTGACACTTTAGAGACATTGCGACTTTTTTGCATTAGAATTTTGAGGGTCCTTATCAAAATTCTGCCCCAGTTCAATAAGCGATTCTTTGACCGTTTTGCAAATTATGAAGTTGGCTGGACTTGCTCCGGAATATTGAGGGTCCTCCTCAAAATTCTTCCCCAGTTTCTGACCATGGGACAATTAAAGATTTTATTGAATTGTGACCGAACCCACCAGGCTGCCTACGTATCCCCTCTTAAACGGGGATCTGGTTAAGCATAGTTCAGTTACATCAGATGAAGAAATGCAAACATTCTAAACATAGTATCTCTTGACTGCGTCTGAATTGATAGGCTTTGGCCAAATTTCTCCGTCCATCTCTACAAGTATGAGCACTCCTCCTGTTAGTACTCTGTGAACCATGTAGGGCCCTTGCCAATTGGGTGAAAAATTCCCTTTGGCTTCATCTTGATGCGGGAAGATTCGCTTTAGCACCAGCTGCCCGGGTGCGAACTGTCTAGGTTTGACCCTTTTGTTGAAAGCTCTAGACATTCTATTCTGGTAAAGTTGACCATGGCATACTGCATTCATTATTTTCCCGTAAATGAGAGATAATTGTTCGTAGTGACTTCTTATCCATTCTGCATCTCTGAGTTCAGCTTCTTGTATGATTCTTAAGGAGGGAATTTCAACTTCGGCGGGAATGAAAGCTTCAGTACCGTAGACCAGCAAGTAGGAAATTTCCCCGGTTGATGTGCGGACTACGATACGATATTCCAATAAGGCAAATGGTAATTTCTCAAGCCATTGCTTGTGATTGTCTACCATCTTTCTCAATATTTTCTTGATGTACTTGTTGGCAGCCTCCACAGCTCTATTCATATCAGGCCGGTATGCTATGGAATTCTTATGCTTGATCTTGAAGTTTTCACACATAGCTTGCATTAAGTCATTGTTGAGGTTAGCGGCGTTGTCGGTGATAATGGATTCTGGTACCCCGAATCGGTAAACATTACGATCCCTGAAAAAACCTGCAATGATTTTCTCGGTTACAACTTTGTAAGATGCAGCCTCAACCCATTTTTTGAAGTAGTCTATGGCCACTAAAAAAAACTTGTGCCCGTTTAAGCGGCAGGCTCGATCGGACCGATGACATCCATTCCTCAAGCGGAAAAAGGCAAAGGTGCGCTTGTTGCATTGAGTTCCTTTGGTGGCACCCGTATCATATCTGCATGTATTTGGCACTGATGACACTTCTAGACATACCTGATGCAGTCAGTTTCCATAGTCATCCAAAAATATCCTGCTCTCAGTATCTTTTTGGCTAAAACAAAACTGTTCATGTGTGGTGCGCAAGTTTCGGCATATATCTCTTCGAGCAGTTTGGAAGCTTCCTTGGTGTCAACACACGGTAATAATCCTAGATCTGGAGTCATTCTATATAGAATTCCTCCACTTTGGAAGAAATGGTTGGATAATCTTCGGAGCATGCGTTTTTTAGTATGATTTGCATGCTCTGGGTACTCTCCTTTTGCAAAGTATTCCTTGATATCATGGAACCAAGGATTCCCATCTGTTTCTTATTCAACGTGAGCGCAATAAGCTGGCCGATTATGGATCTTTACTGGAATAGGGTCGATGAAATTTTTGTCCGGCTGTTGTATCATGGAAGACAGAGTGGCCAATGTGTCTGCGAACTCATTCTGGATTCTCAGAACATGTTTGAAACCTATCTTTGTAAACCTCTTCATCAAATCTTGCACATGATAATATGGTAATATTTGTAACCCACTCTCCTAAAAATGATGTACCAGAAGGTCTAAATCACCAATAACCAGCAATTCCTGAATATTTATGTCAATGGCCAAATTGATCCCCAATATGCAAGCCTCATATTCTTCCATATTATTGGTGCACGAGAATCTGATTTTTGCGGATACCGGGTAATGTTAACATGTCTCTCATACTAAAACGGCTATGATACCCACTCCTTTGAAATTTGCGGCCCCATCGAAAAACATTCTCTAACCTCGTAGGTTTCGGCGATATCTTCTCCTACAAATGATACTTCTTTGTCGGGAAAATACGTTTTTAGTGGCTCGTATTCTTCCCCTACAGGATTTTTTGCTAGATGGCTTGCTAATGTCTATCCCTTGACCGCCTTAGACGATGTCAAATTCACTCAACAAGATCTACCATTTTGCCAACTCCCCGGTAGGCATGGGTTTCTGAAAAATGTATTTTAGAGGATCCATTCTTGATATGGGATATGTGGTATAGGCACAGAAGTAGTGCCTCATTTTCTGAGCTATCTATGTCAGAGCACAGCAGGTGCATTCCAACAAAGAATACCGTGCTTCATAGTGTGTGAACTTCTTACTCAGATAGTATATAGACTGCTCTTTCCTCCCCGTCTCGTCGTGTTGTCCTAAGACACAACCGAAATCTTCATCTAGTACGGACATATAGAGTAGAGGAGGTCTACTAGGTTCCGGCGGGACCAGGACTGGTGGTGTGGACAAATATTCCTTGATTTTGTCAAAAGCTTTCTAGAATTCCTTAGTCCAACTTGTTGCGACATCCTTCTTTAACATTTTGAAAATCGGCTCATAGATCACGATCGATTGTGCTATGAAGAGGATGATGTAATTGAGACGCCCCAAGAAACTCATCACATCTTTCTTATTCTTTAGAGGTGAAAAATCCTAGATAGCCTTGACCTTTGACGGATCCGGCTCTATTCCTCAGTGGCTGACGATGAATCCTAGAAACTTTCCAACAGGGATCCCAAAAGCATATTTTTCGGGGTTGAGTTTCAAATTATACCTTCGAAGCCGATCAAAGAACTTTCTCAAATCCTCTATATGATTTGTACCCTTCTTGGATTTGATGATGATGTCGTCCACATATTACTCTATCTCCTTGTGTATCATGTCATGGAAAATGGTTGTCATGGATCTCATATAAGTGGCCCCAACATTCTTCATACCAAACATCATCATTTTATTGCAATACACTCCCCATAGTGTAATAAAGTCTTTCTTTTTTGGCATCTTCTTCATCCATCCAGATCTGATGATATCCTACGAAGCAATCCACAAAAGACAGGAGTTCATGCTTGGCACAATTGTCGATCAGTATGTGTATATTGGGTAACGGGAAATCATCTTTGGGACATGCTCTGTTCAAGTCCCACTAGTAGACACATACTTTGACCTTCCCATCCTTCTCCGGAACTGGCACGATGTTAGCCAACCAGGTTGGAAATTCAACCACTCTGAGAACCTTAGCTTTGATCTGCTTGGTGACCTCTTCTTTGATTTTTATACTCAAATCTGGCTTGAACTTTCTGAGCTTCTTCTTTACAGGCGGACACAGAGGATTGGTAGGTAGTTTATGAGCCACTATAGATGTGCTCAAACCAGTTATATCATCATAAGACCATGCGAAAATATCTTCATACTCTTTCAGGAAACGAGTGTATTCTTCTTTCTCTAATGGTGACAGGTGAATGAATGTTTATGCGAGTTTCTTTGACTGTTTCGGAATCTCCTAGATTGAGTATCTCGGTTTCATTTAGATTGGACTTAGGCTTGTTCTCAAAATTTTCCACTTCTCTAATAATTTCCTCATGTATTATATCCTCTTCTTCTATTTCCTCTGAGTCACTATCCTTATGTTGCGTTGTCTCATTACATGTCACAATTTTTGGTTCATCAGGATAAGTAATAATAATGTTGTAGAGAGGAAATGTAGAGAATAATAATAAATAATAAAATAGTAAACCATTGATAAATATCAAAATTTCAAACAAAAGCAATTTTAACAATCCAAACAATTGTTTCAAAGAATAATAACAAAATGCTAAAATGTCTTAAGAATGCACATAAAAATTGTTTTCAAGATAAATAATGCTAGCATGCTTGACGCCATACTCACCCAGTTAACCCATTTCTTTGTGTAACGACCCGACTGGTCGTTTTGAGCTCTAGCGCGTCGTTCAGCAGTTTGAGGTCATGGGCATCTCCATTTCAGGTGTTATGACTTGTAGGTGTGGTCGGAATTGAATTTTGGGAAGTTTAGAGTCAATTTGGAAAGAAAACTCTCCTTTTAGAAGCCTTAAGTTGGAAGAATCGACTAAGATTAGATTTTTGAGTAAACGACCTCAGAATCAGAATTTGAAGGTTCCAGCAGGTTCGTATGATGATTTCGGACTTGGGCGTATGTTTGGATCGGGTTTTGGATGACCCGGGAGTGTTTCGGTGCATATTGTAGAAGTCAGCATTTTAGAAGAAATTTCATAAGTTTGGGTTGAAGTGCTTTTAGTGATATTGATGTCTGCTTGGGATTCCGAGTATGGGAATAGCTCTGTATGGTGATTCGGGAATTGGGAGCACGATCGGAAGTGAATTCGAAGGTCCGTAGGTTATTCTGAAGTCATTTGGCTAAAGATAGATATTTGAAGGTTTTGGAGAAATCCGACCGGAAGTGGAAATTTTGATATCGGGGTCGGAATGCGATTCTGAAAGTTGCAGCAGGTACGTAATGTTTAATGTGACTTGTGTGCAAAATTTGGTGTCAATTGGAAGTGATTTGTTAGGTTTCGGCATCGAATGTAGAAGTTGGAAATTTCAAAGTTCATAAGGATTGAATTGAGTTGCGATCCATTGTTTCGATGTTATTTGATGCGATTTGAGGCCTCGAGTAGGTCCGCATTATGTTTTGGAACAGGTTGGTGTGATTGGACGGGGTCCCGGGGGCGTCGGGTGGATTCCGGGTGATTGACGGATCGAATTTGGAACTTGAGAAAGAGCTGAGGTTGTTGTCACTGGTATGACCGCACCTGCGGGGCTTATGCCGTAGGTGCGACTTTTGTGTCACAGATGCGGAAGAGGCTGGCTTGGTTGGGGCGCGCAGGTGAGAGGCTATTTTCATACCTGCGAAGGCGCAGATGCGGGGAATGGCTCGAAGGTGCGAGTTTTGGCTGGAGCTGGGGAAGCCGCAGGTGCGGGTGCTTGGGCGCACCTGCGGGCGCGCAGGTGCGAGGTTGGAGGCCGTAGGTGTTGAAATCGGGCCTGGGCAGTGTGTATTTTAAAACCGATATTTTGGCCATTCTTCTCCCATTTTCATTTGGTGTGGCGATTTTGAGGAGCTTCAAGGGAGGATCTTCATCAAGCAACTTTTGGTAAGTGATTTCTTCCCATCTTTGAGTTAAATACATGAATTAGATATGGATTAAAGCATGAAAATATTAGAAATTTGGAATTTTTGAACAAAGACCTAGAATGTGTATTCTTGAATTTTGACCACGAATTTGAGCATGAAAATTAGAGTAAATTATATATTTGAGTTAGAAAGGCTATGGGTAGAGTTTATCTTCGAGAAATTTCAAAATCCGGGCACGTGGGCCCGAGGGTAATTTTGTCAACTTTCCGAGCGGAGTTGGGAATTTATGTAAATTAAATTGTTTTAAGTATTAGCGTATATTTTCATTGGTTTGCCAGTTATTTGGATAGTTTTGGGGCATTGTGCATCAATTTGAGTCATCAGAGGGGCTTGGAGACCGGATATGAATCTTCGGAGCGAGGTAAGTCTTCTTTCTAACCTTGTGAGGGGGAATTTTCGCCATAGGTGAACTAATCGTATATGTGCTACTATTTATGGGGGATACGTACGCACGAGGTGATGGGAGTCCGTGCGTAGCTACTATCATGCTTGTGTCTGGGTAGTCTAGGACCCACTAGCATGCCTTACCTGTTGTACTTGAAAATTTTGCTAATGAAATTAGACTGTTAATATTATCGAATTAGTAACTGAATACCTAAGAAGGTTGAAGCTTAGTTTCCTTAATCAACTAGAAAGAGAATTGATTTTTTAGGGGATAATGACTTTCCTGATAAAGCATGTTTTATTTGCCGTACTTGTAACCTTACTGATAAATTTAAAATATTTACAACCTTATCAACTTGGAAAATAAATTTCCAGAAAAGATTTAAATACCATCTTCGTGTCCACTAAAAGAGAATTTTATCACTTCCTTGAGTAACTGTTTTCCTGATAAAATATGAATTTAATGTGTGAATATGTGTATCTATGAGTACCTGAGTCTCATGTATGATTCGCGAGTAGGGTAACTCTATTATTATATATGACCGCGTCGCATGATCGATTCGCGAGCGGGGGAATAGATGCATCTATGGTTCGAGCCGTTCGACCCTTCAGCAATGCATAATTTATTATTGTTGCTTCACGCCGTTCGACCCTTGGCATTGCTTGCGCATGATATTTACTGCGTACTTGCTGTGATTTTTACTTGATTGCTGGCCTGGAGGTTTTAAATTGTCAACTGAAATGACGAGAATTTAAGAATATTAAATGTGAAAGACGTTGTTATTTTTGTCGCTACTTGTTAAATTGCCTATGATATCCATGCTTATTGGCACCCTTGATTTCATTAAATTTACCTCTAGCAAGTGTCAAATTTGACCTCTCGTCACTACCTCTTCGAGGTTAGAAGGGATACTTACTGGAGTACACGTTGTTTTCGTACTCACACTACACTTGCTGTGCATTTTTATTGCACATGTACATTCATAGATAGTGGCCCTGCTTGACGCAGTGAGGTGACTGACTTGGAGACTTAGACGAGATGCACCACCCGGAGACGACCCGCAGCCAGCAGAGTCTTCCTCATATGCATTATATTTATTTGAAATTCCTTGTCCAGTTTCTATTCCGGACAAGTATGGTAGTACATGTATAATTCTTAGATATTTGCTCATGCACTTGTGACACCGGGTTCTGGGGAAATTATGGGATGTATTCACTATTTAAATTTGTTAAGAAAATTTTGTTTACTCAGTGGAAGTTCATTAATTATTATCTAAGAAAAATGAAAAATGACTTCGAAATTTTTTAAAAAATAAAGATTTTAGTTATCTATTAAGTGTTGGCTTGCCTGACAGTGGGGTCCGACGCCATCACGACCTTAATGTATTTTGGGTCGTGACACTTTAGGTTTTGACTGGTGTACCAGGATATGGCGTCTCCAGTGAGGCTCCTCAGGAATAACTTCATGCAGATTCTTTCATCTTTACCAACCCTTACGAGCTTGTCGCAATATGTCCTCAAATGTACCTTCAGATCACCTGTACCGTCGAACATTTCAAACTTAGGAGCTTTGTAACCCTCTGGCAGTTCTACGTCTGGCTGAATACACAAATCCTCGTAGTTCAAACCTTTGATTCCTTTACCACCTTCAACACCTTGGACTCGACCTGTAAGCTTCTTAAGTTCCTCCGCCATGTTCTTGATAATCAGGTCCTTATCGGCAGACTTCGGTGTATATAGGGTTTGTTGTGAAGTGTGGAGTAAGGTTTCCACGTATATGGGGTTACTTTGATGGACTCCAGGAATTTGGGCATAGTGGTGGTCGTTGACTAAGTTTTGGGGATCAGGGGTAGGTTGTTGTGTGTTTTGAGGAGTGTGATAGGTGGTGGTTCGTGGATACTGGGTCGGATGATGGTGATGCTATGGAGGAGTTGGTACTGGTGGAGGATTAGGATTTTGAGAAGGCATGGCATATTGATGAGGTGCGGGAGGATTGTGTGTTTTGAGGAGGTGCTGGATTTTGGGCTTTTTGTTGATTGATGTCGGGAACATTCAGGGTAAGGGAAAGGTTTGCCAAGTTACGGACCTTCTCAAGTTCCCCTTGTAACTCCAATATCTTATGTTCTAACCATAAAACCAAATCATTTTGTGCCAAAGTACTCCGACCATCCGAAGTCTCGACATTCTCTGTGTGTGTAGAGTTGTCTTTCGTGATACCACTCATATCGTCCATTTTAGCTTTTCCTTTGTCTTTGGGATCACTTGGAGGAGGAGGAGGAGGTGGGGGACCTCTATATCTGGTGTGATATACTGATGATGCCAGTATGCACGACCCAATCTTTAGGGATGGGAATAAACAAAGAGAAGAAGAAAAACAAAAAGGTAAACAAGTTAGTACGAAGTATTAAAGTGATATTTGCAGTATTTAAACTCGTATTGCGAAATTAAATTCGCGTCCTAATTTGGGGACCTCATTCTTCCCAAGGTAGTCCTAGCGATAACTGCTCATTTCATTAATATGATAAATGGACCAAATCCTTACTAAGACGACAAAAATTATAAAGAGTCACTAATGGCATTTGCCTTATTACAATGAAAATCTAAAACGAATATAGAAACAAGTAAAACATCATTCCTAATCTATTTGGTCCCAGAGGGGCCTTCTCCAAGCTTGTCCTTCTTTGTTCCATCAATCATATTCCCCAGGTCGCGCATGTCCTACAACAGATATGCCCTTGCTAGATGCCCTCCTTCATTTCCCTTTGCATTCTGACAGTCCGAGATCTTTTTCCTCATTTTTCCTTAAATCTCCATCAACCCTTTCTCCAAATATTGTAACCTCTCGGTGGACTTAGTAGCAATTCCCCTCCATTAATTGATTGTTTTTGTGTCCACTTTATGTTGTTCCAAATGCCTGGCTTCAGACTCGAAAACCCTTTTGCGCAACCTCCTATATTTGACTTATGCTTTAGCAGCGTCGTCTATGACCTTATTCCTCAAATTAACCCCTGGCTTGACATATCCCGTTATGTCATCTACCAACCATGATGGGTAGAAGTACACATGGCCGGTGTGATACTGATCTGGCTCGATGGTATCTTTATCCACAATGTTCTTTTGATGCCACATGTAATGTGCCTTGAACTTGAATGGAATGGCGTTCCCTTGGAAGTCTTCTTTGTACTGAACCATTTTGGAAACTCGTGGTATAACCTGCTTTCTCCCAACCTGCCTCATAACCCTGATAGGAGCATAAGGATAGATCCCTCTCAATCCGATTAGCACTAGATGAGGAGCATATCTCGACCTGATGATGAATTCACTGCTAGGGAACCATTCGAACATCCAGTATACCTTTTCATCAGTCAAATTGCTAAATAAATGTACCCAGCTCACAGCATTTCTCGGTTGTGCAAACCTGTCTGGGATAAAAGTCATTCTCTTCGGACGGTTATAGGCTATATGGTCATTTCATGGTCGTCGCGGAAGTTCTTGACGGTACTCTCCTCTCTCAGCCAAAATCATAGGGACAATAGTATAAGTTTGCCCCTCAATCCCCTCCATTAAGGTCTTAATGACCATAGCTAGGCGAGCGTGGATCGTTTCTCCCTGTATTGGAAATACCAGCATCCCTAGAAAACAAACAATGAATACAAAAACTCGGCAGTGAGTCCAACCCAAAGAAGTGATGGAAAACTTATCATGATAAAGGCGATATGACTTGTTATGCCCATAATGCTCATAAAGGAAATCGAATGGTATGTAAGATTTCTTCAGACGGACTAACTCATCATTTTACCTAAAACCCATCATTTTCAAGAAACCTCGAGAAGTACGATTTTCCGGTACCAACAAACTAGGGCTATCCTAGGGGAGTCCAGCGAAGCCTCCTATTTCTTCTAAAAGGGGAGTCATTTCTATGTCGCCAAAAAAGAAGACAACTCTCTTCTCATCCCAAAACATGGTGGAGGCCTCAATTAGTACATTGTTTGGCTGAATATCTAACAAGAAGGATACATTCCCAAGGACTCTTTTCATATGATTTTTGTCAGTTGGTGAGAGATTTTCCCACCAATCCAGCAGCAAAGGTGGGATATTTTGAACCGTGCCGAACCTGGCGACTCCGTGACTTATTTCTGCAAAACAAATAAAGTTAGCCCTTTCCCCCTCTAGATTTGGCTATTTACACGTTAATGATCAGCATATCGGTATGTTTTCTCCAAATAATGCACAAATCGTGATTGTGTCCATTAGGATTATGGAAATCCCGACGGACTTTGGGCAAGGCTTGCTTTAGCGGGTTATTACGCGGACAGTGCTCTAACTCATACTAGGCTTGGACATGATGCATGCACATTTAATATTAGAGTGAGGGTTTCTAGAAAAGTCTAGACCGGTACCCTCAAGTGGACAACTTGAGAGGGAAAGGCACGGAACCGTCGACTGCACCGCTAATCGACTAGTTTTACCATAAATAAGCCTTTCCAAATTTAAAGGGTGATTTTAGGAAGAGCGTGGACACTCATCAAGCACCGCTAATGGTATTAATTACGCACGAGTAGAATATGATGTGGAGCATGCAGTTATGCAAAAGATAAAACAACATGTTGTCAAATATTTTGCATGATAAAAATAATAAATGCAGTATTAAAATAGAAAGTAAAGACATGAAAAAAAAAAGGAAAATAAGGAAGAAGTTAGTTCACGCAATGTGAAAATTGTATTAATGTAAGCGAGGGAGTAAGGGTGGGGAGAGACATGATGTAGCAAAAAAAAATTTTAAAAAAAAATGACTTGGAGCAAGCAAACATAAGAGGAAAACACATATTGTAACCAAGTTGAGCAGAGATTTTCACATTAATGCGAATTCAAATAAAGGGGAAAGGGGAAAGGGTGTGCATGTAGCAATGAAGAAGGAAAATGGGAGTGGGATATTCATGTAACAATAAAGAACAAGGAAACACGTTTATCACAGAAGACTAATTCATATAGACCAAGTTCTCTACAGTAATAGACTAATTAATGTTGTCGCGCCCCTTTTTCTCGCGAAATCGGATTTCGACACGTGATAACTCTTTTAAGGAAGGTGTTAAAAAGAGAGAGTCGACACCTAACGGGTTTGAGGTGCGCTAGGGCACCTATTTGCAAATAACTCTGGTTTAACCAGTTTGCGTCACCAAAGATCGGGTAATGGCTCAAATTACCTCGAAGAGAAGGTGTTAGAAAATCTTCGAGGTCCACAACTGTGGGTCCCGGCCGAACTTGAATAAATGAATTATTCAAATAAACAGAGATAAAGACAAGGAATTTGGGCAGTTATCAAAATTCCACAAATAATTGATTTAAAGACAAGATGGGGAGGGGGTGTATTGGTAAAAAAGAGTTTCACACGTAAGCCAGCTTTTGGCAACTCAGCCAGTCACATGGACACAGGAAAACACGACAGATGAAATTAACTCTTTGAAGAGGTACGGTACAAAGAGGCACGGTTCAGTAAACCCACGAACTTATCAGCCACGGGAAATTCAACTTGATCAAAACGGGAGAGAGGCACGGTCAGAATGAATCTAGACAAAGCTACGGGCAGATTCAAGGACCCGCAATTGATTACTCGAACGTTATGTAACTGAACCCCTATTACCGTTATCCTTTGTAACGCCTCATTAATGTCATAATTAGTCATTAATGAGTAACCATAGCAAGAGTCGTACGTTATAAGAATCTCCTATATAAGGGAGGGGAATACAGCTTGTAAAGGCATCTGATTCTCGAAAACAATCAACTTCGATCTTTTATTTCTGTAATATTGTCTATTATTCATTTTTCCCATTATCTTGATTATCAGTAACCCGTATTCATCTTAAAAATAAGCTTTAGTCAAAGGGTCTAATTCTTTGGTTAAACAAATTGGTTCCGTTACCGGGAATCTGATAAACTTTGTTAACTTTCCAATTGATATCCTTTGAATTATGTCAAACCCCAACGACAACAACCAGCAAAGAAGTGGAACCCCAGTTCCATCACCTTCGGGAACCCCACGTGGTTTGAGGGAACAATCCCCAGAAAGATCCAACAACAACCATGGTAATAATGATCAAACTGTGGAACAAGATCATATAAAGCAAATGATTGCAGAGTATGAGAGCCAAGATTTGCAAGAATTTGCGAGAGGATTACCAGCAGCGTTACCTACACCGCCAACGCCACCCCCCAATAACACCATCACCATGGAAAATCCTCAATCTAGGTTGGGAAACTCAGGAAGAGGAGATACTCCTAATGAATCTCTTGAAATGAGACCAGGTATATCTAATAACTCAAAATTACAAAATTTACTGTTAACCATGTAGAAACAGATGAAGGAGAAGAACAATCGCATCGAACAAATTCCTGGTGTACCACCTGTCATCAAAGGCATCGATGTTGATAGATATTCTCAACAACCGTGGAAGCCAAGTGTGGCACGTTTGCCTATACCCAAGAAGTTTAAAATGCCTGACGTTCCCAAATATGATGGAACAACTGACCCACGCGACCATGTGACTGCTTTCACTACTGAGGTAAAAGGCAACGACTTAACGAACAAGAGATTGAATCAGTCCTTGTCAAAACATTTGGGGAAACACTTACCAAAGGGGCTCTAACCTGGCATTCTCTTCTCCCTGAAGATTCTATTGACTTTTTTGCTGAGCTTGCAGATTCGTTTGTAAAAGCACACTCTGGTGCACAAAAAGTTGAGAAGAGAACGGAAGACATATACAAAATAAAACAAGGAGACACGGAACTACTCCGTGAGTTTGTAGATAGGTTTCACCGAGAAAGAATGCAGTCACCCAGGGTGCCTGATAATTGGGCAGTTATGTGAACGATAAAAGCTCAGAAGCCACCAGGCGACTTAAAGGAGAATCTAAGAGAATTCCCCGCCACAACATGGAACGATGTATATAACAGGTACAACACTAAACTCGGAATAGAAGAAGATATCATTGCTCGTTCGAGAGATGAAGATCATTCCAGATCCAGAAGTCCTGAATCAGATAGAAGATCAGGTAAAAATAGGTACGATCCTTACTTAGGACCCTCGGGACGCGATATCCGCCCCAAGTTCGAAAACACTAGGTCGGAATATAGACTACAAGGAAGAGATGTAATCGCATCCTCGTCTAGATCCAGAAAAGATCGAGATGAACGACCTAGAGGTAGTACTCAAATTGGGTATCATACCTTTAACGTAAGTACTACTGAACTTGTCTCAATATTGAAGAACATGGGAGACAAGGTTAAGTGGCCCAAAGAGATGCGATCAAATCCAAAAAGAAGAAACCCATATCACTGGTGTGAATTTCACAATGATCATGGGCACAAAACTGCGGATTGCAGATTTTTACAAGGTGAAGTAGAAAATTTGTTAAAACATGGCTATTTAACAGAATTGTTTAGTGATAAAGGTAAACAGGCATATATGAGGAACAGGCAGGATCCCCAAAGCCTCCTTCTCCAAAATGAACCGTTAACATAATACACGAGGGTGAAGAAGTAAAAGGAGTGATTTGCAAAACAACCACAAAGTTCATAATTACACACGGGAAACGTGCTCGTGGAGAAGACGATATAACCTTCGATGAGTCAGATATCAGCGGATTAATGCTTCCGCACAACAATGCTCTGGTAATATCTCTACTTATTCATGACACTAACGTGAAAAGAGTGTTGATTGATCCAGGCAGTTCAGTCAATATCATTTTGCTAAGAGCTGTAGAAGAAATGCTACTGGGGAATCAAGTAATCCCAAAAGCACGAGCCATATCCGGGTTTGATAACTCTACGGTTGTAACAAAAGGAGAATTTGAGCTTAGCACTTATGCTGAGGGGGAGATCAAAAGAGCTAGGTTCCAAGTCATCGATACTTACATGGCTTATAACGTGATCATTGGAAGGCCATGGATCCACGACACGAAAGCAATACCCTCCATGTTACATCAGGTAATTAAATTTCCCTCTGAATGGGGGATTCAACAAATCAAAGGAGATCAGCAGACATCAAAAAATATAAATTCTGTGGTACACTACAATAAGAAATAGAGGTGGAAGAATTACGAGATAAGTAAATCTCCCAAACATGTAACACCGCCCAAACAGACATAAAAAAAATTACTGCCCAAAAGATACGGAAGATATTATTGCTGAAACAGGAACGAAAGAAAATACTTACGAGAAGAAGAGTCAAGTTACCACGGAAGGTGTATTATACCACACAGATGCGGATTCCAGACCGGACGCCATTCATGAACCGGAGGAAGATGAGCACATCAAAACAACTACGGAGGAGCTCGAAGCTATTCCATTTTCTGAACAAAAACCTGAGATATCAAAGTCTAGTGACCCAAGAACATCTGGGAAAAACGATGGAGGTATACATCGATGACATGTTGGTAAAATCAACACAAGCACGAGACCATTTCCAGCACCTATCTACTGCTTTTGATATTTAACGCAGGTATAATATGAAGTTGAATCCAGAGAAATGCGCTTTTGGAGTGCAATCAGGCAAATTTTTGGGTTTCCTTGTATCAAATAGAGAAATAGAGGTAAACCTCGCTCAAATTAAAGCTGTAAAGGAAATACCTGATGTTTTAACAGATAAAAAGGAGGTTCAAACACTGACACGAAGAATATTAGCTTTAGGGAGGTTTATTTCTAGATCTTCCAAAAAAAAGTATTAAATTCTTCTCAGTTCTCAAAAAACAGAATCAGTTCAAATGAACTGAAGAATGTCAGCAAGCCCTCAAGAACCTGAAGATTTATCTATCGAAACCACCACTACTTTCAAAGCCAAAAGAAGGGGAAAGATTGTACATCTACCTGGTTGTCTCAGAAATTGTTGTAAGTGCAGTATTGGTAAGAGAAGAAAATGGTAAATAATCACCTATCTATTATGTAAGTAAAACTTTGCTAGATGCAGAGACTAGATATCCACATCTGGAAAAGTTAGTTTTAGTTTTAATAATGGCATCTAGAAAATTACGACCCTATTTTCAATGCCACCCAATCACTGTTGTGACCTCATATATTATCAGCCTAGGACTGCAATTAAGTCTCAAATACTAGCTGATTTTATTACTGACTTTAGTAATGACATTGTATCTGAAGTAGAAAAAGAGTTACAACTCTTTAACGGTGTTAATCCAGGCCTGTGGACCTTGTTCACTGATGGTTCTTCAAATGTAAAAGGCACTGGCTTAGGCATAGTCTTGATATCACCCACGGGTGAAAAGACACGGCAAGCTATAAAGTGTTATCATATCACTAACAATGAAGCAGAGTACGAAGCTGTTATTTCGGAGCTTGAACTTGCACGGGAGATCTCAATCGAGAAAATTGTGATCAACAGCGATTCCCAATTGGTAGTAAATCAGATACAGGGGACTTACATTGCACGAGAGACTAGAATGCAACAGTATCTTGAAAGAGCACGGGAGCTCGTGAGACAATTCAAAACATGGAAGGTAGTGCAAATACCTAGAGAAGAAAATGCAGAGGCANTAACCTAACCTGGGACTGGAGAAACGAAATTCTTAATTTTTTGCAGAATGGCACCGTGCCTGAAGACAGGAAAGAGGCTCAAGCACTATGCCACAAAGCTGCACGGTACTGCCTTATTCGCAACTTACTTTATCGCAAGATGTTCGGGGGACCCCTAGCTAAATGCCTTGGACCTAACCAAACGGAATTTGTGATGAAAGAAGTCCACGAAGGACACTGTGGAAATCACTCACGGGCTAGATCCTTAGTGAAAAAACTAATCAGAGCAGGATACTATTGGCCTAAGATGGAAGAAAAAGCCGAGAATTTCGTATCCAAATGTGACAGATGCCAAAGGTTTGCCAATAACATGCATCGACCAGCGGAATTATTACATCCAATAATATCCCCATNACAAATAAAGGACAGGTGCGATTTTTACTCATACTAACCGACTATTTTAAAAAATTGGTAGAGGCAGAAGCGTTCAAACAAGTGCGAGAAAAGGAAGTTAAAACCTTCTTATGGCGAAACGTAATTTGCCGATTTGGAATACCAAAGGAAATCGTGTGTGATAATGGCCCACTATTCATAGTCTCACAAATCACGAAATTATCCAAAAGTTGGCAAATCAAGCGGATCACTTCAACGCCGTACCACCCTATGGCTAACGGTCAAGCTGAGTCAACGAATAAGGTCATCATCAACAATCTAAAGAAGCGGCTGGATAAAGCCAAAGGAAACCGGCCTGATAAATTACCAGCGTTAATATGGGCATACAGAACAACCTCAAAAATAGCCATGGGAGAAACTCTGTTCGCACTTGTTTATGGCTCAGAAGCCTTAATACCTGTGGAGATTGGCGAACCAAGCATAAGGTTCTCAACAGCCATGGAAGGTGAAAACGACGACGAATTAAGGACCAACCTGGACCTGCTCGAACCACGGAGAGAAGCAGCATTGATACGGATGGCAGCTCAAAAACAAATCATAGAGCGTTATTACAACCGTAAAGCTCATCTCAGGTACTTTAAAATTGGGGACTTCGTCCTCAAAAAAGTCTTTCAATCAACAAAAGAAGCAGGTGCAGGAAAGCTAAATCCAAACTGGGAAGGACCTTACAAAAATCCAAGGGATAGCTGGAAAAGGCGCCTATGAGTTGGAAGCTATGGACTACAGAGTTCTACCAACAAGCTGGAACGCCGTCCACCTAAAGAAGTATTACTTCTAAGGAAAAGAAATACCCCCAGTCAGGTATCACACGTTTGATTTTATTTTGAACATTTAAAAAATTTAGTAACTTGTTAGATGATAGGCACAAATCTAACCCATCACCAGATGATGATATTAGACCTGCAAAGACACGAGGAAATAACACAATTCCCGGTCCAGGGTTACACTTTCTGATGGACGTTTTAAAAGGGGATAAGCAGTCATCATCTAAAAATCTATATACCTTCGAGTCCGGAATGTTTTTCCTTTTCAGGAAAAGGACCACAAGGAAAGGAATAATCAAGTGCTCGAGATTTCATTCTTGAAAGCTCAAACACTTGGGGGACTATATAGTATGTAAGGCTAAGACGAAGCAAAGAAGACTATCAGAAAGTCAAAAGCTCGAGCCTAAAGACCCATCTACCCAATGAAGACAAGTGACACGAGCAGAATCGAAAGAAATCAAAAGAGCCTCCAAATACAAAGCCTAATGCAAAAAGCAAAAACCTTCGAACATATTCAGGTTTAAAGGCAAAATGTTAGTCACGAGAAAGAAATGTGCATCTTTATACTTATTCAAAACTGTTGTAACAAAAACAGTTAGGGGTATAAGATCATCATCAATATACTCATTCAAAAAGCTGTTCTCGAATAAAACAGTTATGGATGAAAATCTAAACCCTTGTATTTGTTCAAGAAGTTGTTATCAAATAAAAACAGTTACGAATAAGAAAACATTTACCTCGTACTTATTAGAAAACTGTTTCCAAAACAGTTGCGGGTAAAAACCCCAATCTTTATAAAAACTGTTACTAGTGAAAAATAGTTATTTCCTTGTATTAATATCGAAAAATGTTACTTATGAAAAACAGTTACGAAATACAAGAGTATACTAAATCTGTTAAACAAAAATAGTTGCAAGCGTGAGTTTTAGACGATAACCAAACACATGTAAAATGTCATGGAAGTTCAAAGGGCCTTTTTCCATAAACTATTCCTATTACAAAAAGTCACACATTTAATATGACACCATGCCTATTATAAAAAAGGTACGAGTAGTCTAAAGCATTCCACATGCAAAACTCGAAGGTAAAACTAAAACCTCGAAAAATAAAGCATGCAAAAGACATAAAGAGTGAAACAGAAACTCAACAAATGTCGAATTAACATTTATATATTAAAAATGGCTAAAACTAAGTATTAACTTATACTTAGCCGTATAAGATTTTTATATTTACATTGTGGTGCCCCTAAGTTGTCATTTGGGGACTTAAAGGAAATCCAAATTTACCCCCGATGGGACTGGGGGTAACCACCAATTGATACAAAGAAAAAGAAAAAAGGGATAAACCAACTAGATCTTTTCAAAGAGAGGGGTTGACTTCAGAGGCAGAAGGAGCGAAAGAAACTGAAGATGAAGAGGCATGAGCGACTGGAATCTCACCATCAGGTGAAGAGAGGTTATGACCATGTTGAGCCTTCTCCATGGCTTCCTTAGTTTTGGCTATTTCAGCACTAAGGTCAAAACCCTCTTGACTCATCTCCATCAATGTGTCAAGGCGAGAATTCATATACGCCCAGCTCACATCGACAGCATCCACCTCTTCCAAATCTTCATAATCTTGTGCCCACACTTGAAGCTCAGCCCTCAGCCCGTCCTTCTCTGCCTCCGCAGCTTCATGAGCGGCCCTTATTGGAACAATCGACTCCTCTAAAGCTTGAGCTTTGTCAAAAGCCCTTCGAATATCTTCTTGAGTACGAGTGAGTGATTGCACGAGCTCGCCTGAGTATTCTTCCTTCTGGCCCAACAAGTTCTTCAAGTCTCTAATCTCCTCTGAGGCACGGGACAGCTGCTCCGCGAACGAAGACTCCAGAACACTCTTGTCTTTGTCAGCTTGACTGCAAGAAGCCCGCTCCACTGCTAGTTCTGCTTCCATAAGTCTCATCTGCCACTTCAAGGTACTCCTCTCCTCTTCTAAAGCGTCCATGTCAATCCTTAGGCTATCATATTTTGCTTTCCAATTATCAACTTCTTCCTGCAACTCTCTTGTCTCTTAGTCTGTGTTTGAAATACTCTTCATAAGTTCCATGCCTATGAGGTTAATCTACAAGAATTAAACCAGTCAGATATGGTAAATTTCATATACGAGAGTGAAGGATAACTTACACCATACCTTCAAAGAGGTATGCACGACCTCATTGGCCCATGTAAGAGCATAGTGGCTAGATAGCTTTGCTTTTTCAACGGGACCTATCAAAGGATTGAGCCACACTTCAGGCTCACCCGTATTCTTGGAAAGGTTTCCCTCAGTTGGAACCTCTATTACCACCTGCCGCATCTCTCTGCTGGAAGATCCAACTTCCATAACGGAAGGCATGGAAGCAGGCAGAGATTGAGTAGAAACAGGCACAGAAGGTTGAGGAGCTGGAGAAGCCACGGGCAAAGGAGCAGGCACGGAAAGTTGAAGGGTTGAAGAAGTTACAGGCAAAGCAGCAGCAGAAGTTGAGATAGCCAAAGGAATAGACGTAGCAGCTTCTCTCAAAGAAGCAAGAAAGACAGCAGCCAAAGGGACGTCGTCAGGATCAAGATCAATACCATCACGAAAAGGGGAATGTGAAACATCATCAAAGACAGGGGGCTCGATCGCAGACACGGAAGGTAAGGTTGAGGAAGCAGGCTCGTCATCTAAAACCATTCTCCTTCTCCGTGGCCTGTGCACTAAAGCACCCTCTTCCTCTTCCTCCATGGAACGAGATTCACTAATATTCCTCTTCGAGGAAGATGAACCAACGATAATTTCCTGGGCTTGAGCCAAGAACATCTTCGGGATAGAGGAAGTAGATACCCCACGATCAGAGAATCCTATTAAAAAGGGAAAAAGTTAAACGACAAAAGAAAAAAGACTCGAGAAAGAAAGAAGCAAGAACAAAAGCTTCACTTACCGTGGGTCTTTACTTGCCAACCGTACCTCCCAGCGAGGTACTTCCAAGATCTTTCTTCAGAAGGAGCAACAGATAATAGTTTTTCTACCCAATCACGAATACCTGAGACATTCTCGACAGTATTCATGATTGCTAAAAGGAGAAAAATAAACAGACACGGTGTTAAATAAAACATATCAAGTCAAAACAAGAAAAACTAAATGTGAGCTAAAGTATACTCACGTGAACGATTCCACTTCTCAGGGAAGGGAAGATTTTCTTCACCCACTAAACCAGCAGTGGGTACAGCGACATACCGAAGGTACCAACCCCTATCCTTATCGTCTCCAGGGGTTACTAACACTCTTTTGCTTCTAGCAGTCAGAGTAAAAAACCCCTTCACGAAATAATCTAGGAGAGTAGAGGTGAATAAGATGGTTGAAGGTAAAAGTAATCGAGGCTAAGGAATCCAAACTCCTAAGGCATGCGATAACTCGCCACACAAGCGGGCCAACTTGTCCTAAGCATATATTGAAAAAACGGCAAAACTCAATTATAACTAGGTCAATGGGAGGTCTAAAACCTAAAGGCAAAGGATACATATAAACAAAAGAATATCCCGTCTTGTAAGACGTTATTCTTTGATTGATATTCGGAATATAGACAGGAAAGTCAGATTTCCAAACGTATTCCCTACGAACAAGGGAAATCTGACCCTCAGTTATAAGGGTTGGATATCTTTCTACACTATCAAGAGAAGAAGATTGATCTACAAGAACTTGACTATCCCTAGCGAAAACAAACTCAGCAAGGACAATTTCATCGACTCCAGGTTCACAAAGGAGTTTGCTTCTACCTCTAGACGAAGATCGAGAAACCCTAAATCTCGGAGTAACTGGAGATCTAGTAGAAGGAGAAGGAACTATTTGAGAAGAAGAAGAGACCCTCGAAGGAGTGGATCCGAGACTTCTAAGTCAACCACCCCTCCGACTCCTAGTCGGAGCAGAAGATGGCGTTAAGCTTTTAATGTCTATTACTTTTTGAGGTTGGTTTGAAGAAGACATGTTTACAAAGGCAAAGAAGAAAGTTTTTTTACAAAAAATAGAGTTAGAAAAGTGTTTCGTGGAAGCAAAGAAAAGAAAACATGTATTTATACTTGAAGACAACCGTCAAACATGATGAAAAAGGAAAATAATGATGAAAAGTCATAATTGAAGATGTCACTTCAAGACTGGCACAGCCGCAAAAAGCCCTAAAAGGTGCTGAGTAAATGCAGAACCAATCCGAAAAGGACACGTGGTATGAGCATTAAATGGAAGTGAAAAACGACGCTTATGGTACAGAGAAGGATACAATGATTCGAGAAAAAGCGGTGGCAAAATATTCTCGCCATAAATGAATATCCACTTACCAAATATTAATCGTTAAATATATGGTAAGTGGGGGGACTATCTGTATTGGTAAAAAAGAGTTTCACTCGTAATGATATATTCTACCCATAGCTTTACTAGTTCAAATATACGATTTACACTAAATTACATGCTCAAATTCAATCCAAATTACCATTTCTAGGTTTTCTTCAATTTTTTCCACAATTCTCAAGTATAATTCCATGCATAACCTTGTGTTTAACTTAGAAACATGAAGGAATTACTTATCTTGTGATCCTTGACGAAAACCCTCTCTTGAAGCTCCTCCAAAATCGTCCACACCAAGTGAAAAATGAAGAAATGGACAACAAATCTCAGTTTTAAAACATTCTGCCCAGGCCATTTTACGTACCTGCGATCCAACTCTCACACATGCGATTCCGCAGATGCGACCAAACCTTCGCACTTGTGGCTTTCCTCAGCTCAAGACAACTTTGCACCTACACCTCATAGCCCGCATCTGCGACTTCGCAGGTGCGGAAATATCATCGCACCTGCGCTCCCAGCCAGACCACCACTTCTTCGTACCTGCGGCGCCATAGCCGCACCTGCGGCTCCGCACCTGCGGCCAAAGCCTCGAATGTGCGGTCACACCAGATGACAGCAATTCCAGCTCCTCTACTAGCTTCAAATATTGATCTGGTAACCACCCGAGGCCCCCGGGACCCTGTCCAATTATACCAACCTGTTCCAAAACATAATGTGGACTTGCTCGAGGCCTCAAATAACATTTAACAACATCGAAACCAAGAATCGCACACAAATCCCAACTTTATGAACTTAGAAATTTCCAACTTCTACATCCGATGCCGAAACCTATCAAATCACGCCCGATTGACCCCAAATTTTTTACCCAGGTCATATTCGACATTACAGACCTGCTCCAACTTCTGAAATCGCATTCCGACCCCGATATCAAAATTTCCACTTCCAGTCGGATTTCTTCAAAACCTTCAAATTTCTATCTTTAGCCAAATGATTTCAACATGACCTCTGGACATCCGAATTCACTTCCGATCGCGCTCCCAACTCCAGAATCACCATACGAAGCTATTCCCAGACTCGGAATCCCAAACGTACATCAATATTACTGAAGTGCGCTTCAAGCCAAACTTAGGAAATTTCTTCTAAAATGTTGACTTCCACAATATGCGTCGATATGCTCCCGGGTCATCCAAAGCCCGATCTGGACATACGCCCAAGTCCGAAATCATCATACGAACTTGCGGGAACCTTCAAATCCTGATTCGGAGGTTGTTTACCCAAAATTCCAATCTTAGTCAATTTCTCAAACTTAAGGCTTCTGAAATGAGAATTTTCTTTCCAAACCAACTCTAAACTTTTCGAAATTCAATTCTGACCACACCTACAAGTCATAATACCTAGAATGGATCTACCCATGACTTCAAACCGCTGAACGATGCGCTAGAGCTCAAAATGACCGGTTGGGTCGTTACAACATTCACCCTGATTGTTTCAATCCATATAAGGACTTTTGAAGCTTTATTGAACAAGTTTCCCGAAAACCTTTATTAGTTTCAAGAACTTTAAGCCCTTCCAGGATTTTCATAAAAATTTCATTGTCTAATTTGCCATACAAGTAGGCTGTGACAACGTCCATCATACGCATATCAAGTTTTTCATGCACTGCCAAATTTATAAGATACCTGAAAGTGATTGCATCCACCACAGGAGAATATGTCTCCATATAATCAATGCCAGGTCTTTGCGAAAATCCTTGTGCCACAAGTCATGATTTATATCTAACGAATTTATTTTTATCATTTAGTTTTTGCACAAAACCCATTTGTATCTCACTGGCTTGATTCCTTCAGGTGTTCGAACTATACGTTCAAATACTTCACGTTTTTTAAGTGAAGTTAATTCTGCCTGGATAGCATCTTTCTATTTTGGCCAATCATTTCTCTGTCTACATTCATCGACAGATCTTGGTTCAAGATCCTCATCTTGTTGCATTATTTCAACAGCAACATTATAAGCAAAAACATTGTCGATAATAATTTTATTTCGGTTCCACCTTTTTCCCATAGAGACATAACTTATTGAGATCTCTTCATTCTTATTATTTTCAGGTACCTGCACTTCCTCTGAGGTCTTATCATTTGTTATGTCACATGTCTCTATTTGAGAAATTGCCTCCATATTATGATCTCCTAGATCATTTGCTCATTTTCGCTTTCGAGGATTGTTATCTTTGGAACCAATTGGTCTACCAAGTTTCAAGCGTGGATTAGACTCATTTGCATTTATAGATTGTCCAATCGGGACATCAATTTGAATAGGAGCATTAGCAGCTGGAATATGTGACTTAGTCACCCTTGGTAGGTTAGTGAATGTATCTGGTAGTTGATTTGTAATATTTTGCAAATAAATTATCTTTTGAACCTAGTGTTCACATTTCTTTGTTTGAGAATCTCAATGAGATAGTGATAATGCATTGCAATCTATCTCTTTTTGCAACTGCTTTTTTTCTCCCCCTAATATTGGGTATACTGATTCATCAAAATGGCAGTAAGAAAATCTTGCCATAAATAAATCTCCAGTCATAGGTTCCAAATATTTTATATTAGACGGAGATTCATACCTAACATATATCTCCAACCTTCTTTGGGGTCCCATATTTGTGCGTTATAGTGGAGCAATTAGAACATATACTGCACATCCAAATATTCTAAGATGGGAATATTTGGCTCCTGGCCAAAAGTCAATTGTATTGGGGAGACTTTATGATAACCTATGGGTCTGATCCGCACAAGAGTTGTTGCATGCAAAATAGCTGGCCCCATGCCGAAATGGGAAGTTTTGTTCTCATAAGCATTGGTCTAACAATTAATTGGAGGCGTTTAATTCAATGATTCCGCTAGACCAGTTTGAGTATGAACATGAGAAACTAGATGTTTAATTGTTATCCCAGTTGATATGCAATAATCATTAAAGGCCTGGGAGGTAAATTCACCAGAATTATCAAAACGAAGTGTCTTAATTGCATAATCTAGAAAATGTGCTCTTAATATTAATAATTGAGCTAGTAACCTCGCAAAGGGCAAATTGCGGGTTGATAACAAGTACACATGTGACCATCTTGTAGATGCATCTATCAAAATCATATAATATATGAATGGTCCACATGGAGGGTGTATGGTCTCACATATATCACCCTGTATACGTTCCAAAAATGTAGGAGATTCAACTCCAACTTTGATTACTGATAGTCTAATAATCAGTTTGCCTTGAGAACATGCAGCACAAGAGAGTTCTTAGTTAGAAGAATCTTCTGGTTCTTCAATGAATGACCATGTGAATTCTCAAATATTTTGCGCATCATATTATAACCGAGATGGCCCAACCGAGCATTCCAAATAATAAAATCATTAGTAAACTCCTTGTTTACTATGACATGTGATTCAAATACACTAATATTAGTGTAGTATAATCCGGAGGAAAATACGGGAAGCTTTTCAAGCAAATACTTCCTTTTCGCTTTTATTGTAGTAATATAAAGGTATTCAACCTTTCCTTCATTGGTGGTCTCAATATGATAGCAATTTTGGCGAATATCTTTGAAATTCAACAAGTTTCTTTGAGACCTACTACAATATAATGCATCATTAATAGTCAATATAGTTCCTCCTGATAGTAATACAGTCGTGATGACCCAAAAGGTCATCCTATGTAAATTTAGCAAAAAACTATGTTCCGAGGCCCCGAAAGCCTCCGTTAATCTTACCTCGATGTGCGTGCACAGCCCGGGCGCGTATCCGAGAAGCCTTTATGTGGAAATGTGTTAAATAGTTGAATTTATGATAATTAACTGAATAAAGTTGACTTTGGTCAACATTTCTGGTAAACAGACCCGGACCCGTGATTTCACGGTCCCGCAGGGTCCGTAGGAAAATATGGGACCTGGGCGTACGCCCGGAATCGAATTTCGAGGTCCCAAGTCCGAGAAATGAATTTTTAAAGAAAATTGTTTTCTGAAAATAATAAAGACTTTTTGAAAATGAACTTTGATGTGAAATTTATGTTACCGGGCCCGTATTATGGTTCCGGATCCCGGAAATGGTTCAATATATGTTATATGAGTTATCTGTAAAATTTGGTAACAAACAGACTTGGTTTGACGTTTTTCGGATCAAAAATGGAAAATTTGATAATTTATGAAGTTTGAGGAAATTCTATGGATTTTTGAGTTTAATTCATTGTTTTTTATGTTATTTTGGTGGTTTAATTACTCGAATAAGTTCGTAGGATAATTTTGAACTCGTGTGTATATTTGGTTTTGAGCCCCGAGGGCTCGAGTGAGTTTCGGGTAGGTGTCGGGGTGCTAAAAGGTTGAAAATTTTGGGGTAAATAGGTTGTTGCTGGTGTCTGATGCTTTGCTCTATGCGATCGCGTAGAGTTAGCTACGATCGCATAGCTTTAAGTGAGGGGGAGGTCAGTTTCCTCTATGCGATCGCATAGAACTGTCCGCGACCGCATAGGGGTATAGGAGGTCCGGGTGGGGGGCTGGCTAGGTACCCTGTGCGATCGCATAGACTTGTTCGCGATCGCGTAGGGAGGGGTTCCTTGAGTTGTGCGATCGCAGGTCCCTGTTCGCGATCGTGGTGCATTAGAATCAGACCTCTATGCGATCGCAGCCCTCTCTTCATGATTGCATAGGCTTATTTCGTCCTGTCATTTTTAAAGCCTAGAAACAGAACAGTTACGGGATTAAACCCATTTTTCTCAAACTTCTTCTCCACTCTTTTTGGGCGATTCTTGGGAGATTTTTCCTCCATAGCTTCATAGGTAAGTGTTCTTAACTCCGTTTTCTTTCATTTTCATCAACTATTATTAGATTCTAGACCTAAAATCATGGATTAAAAGGTAGGAATTGGGAGTTTTGTGACGACCCGACCGGTCATCTTAAGAATTAACGCCCCGATCCCTTGTTAACTGTTTTCCCCAAGTCTATTTCTGCTAAATTGAATTGTCGGGATGTTCGGTTTTGAGTTTCGGAGAGTTTTGGGACATTTAGTCCCTAAGTGAGAGCTTAAGTGTTGGAAAGTTTCCCGTAGTCAGAGCAGTGTGAAGACGGCCTCGGAATGGAAATTTGATGGTTCTGTTAGCTCTGTTAGCTGATTTCGGGGTTGGGAGCGTCCTCGGAATGTATTTTGGAAGTCTGTAACTCATTTAGGCTTGAAATGCCAAAGTTTGAATTTTTGGAGATTGGAATGGAATTTCGGAAGTTGCAGTAGTTCTGTCATGTCATTTAGGATGTGTGTGCAAAATTTGAGGTCATTCGGATAAGTTTAGACGTGTTTCGGCACCAGATGTGACCTCTAGAATTTTCCTAAGTTTCTAGGCTTGAACCTACGCATAATCGATGTTTTTGATGTTATGAGACGTGTTTTTAAGACTCGACCTAGTTCAAATAAGGTGTTAAGGTTGGTTGGTGGTTTTGGTTGAGGTCCCGGGGGCCTCGGGGTTGTTTCAGATGCTTAACGGGTGAAATTTTAGGAATTTGCTGCTGCTGAACCAGGCTCTTTTGGTGTCCTCGCACCTGTGAAGGTTTTTCCGCAGGTGCGAACTCGCAGGTGCATGGGCCATGATCGCAGGTGCGATAGAGGGGAGATTAGGCCAGTAGTCGCAGGTGCGACCTGGGTTCCGCAGGTGCGGGACCGCAGGCGCGACCAAACGACCGCAGGTGCGGCCCCAATGTAACTTAAGTGACTTTCGCACCTGCGATGCTTTTTCCGCAGGTGCGGTTATCGAGCCCGCAGGTACGGATTGCCTGTGTGATTTATTCCAAAAATTCGAGAGTTCATCTCATTATTCTAAAAATCGGGTGGTTTTGAAGAGAAGGATCATAGGTAACATTTTCTAATCCTAATTCATTGTTAGACCATTAATTCCATTGTTTTCTTTAGTTTAATTATCAAAAATGGGGGGAAAACCATAGGAAAGGGATGAGATTTTCCCAATCCGAGATTCTGAAAAAATTTGGGGTTTTTGGCATTGGATTTCGATTGTTTCTGGTTGAATCAGTCCGTGAGCGAATGGGTGTCCAGAAAATATAACTTTTACCCGATTCCGAGACGTGGACCTGAGGGGCGTTTTGATCATTTTACATAATTTTGCGTCTTAGCTTGAATTAAACAGTGAAAATCAGTTGCATGAGATGTTATTTACTATATGTAATTGAATTGTATAGATTTGGGCCATTTGGAGTCGGATACTCGTGGCAAACGTGTGGTTTCAAGTTGATTTTGAGCCGGTTCGAGGTAAGTGGCTTGTCTAACCTTGTGTGGGGGACCTTTCCCCTTAGGGTGTGATATTTGGTAATTGAATGCCTTGTACGTGAGGTGACGAGCGCGTACTTGTGCTAATTGTTGAAAATCCAATTTTAATTTAAATATTCAGACTGAGTTTCTTTCTTACCTGCTTTATTCTACTTGCCATTATAGCCTATGTTAGTTTAGAAAAGCATGCCTAGTTGACTTGAATTTCCTATTTGCTTAAGTTGCTTTAATTGTACTACGCGAAGCATGTTAGGCTAGAACTACTCGTTACCTTGTATTTTGCACTCTATTTCTGAATGTCTTCTTATTGTGGATGCGTATTTACTTTGGGACTACGGGACAGTATCCCGGGAGATCCCCCTGCATATTTACTTTGAGACTACGGGACGGTATCCCGGGAGATCCCCCTGTATATTTACTTTGGGACTACGGGACAGTATCCCGGGAGATCCCCCTGCATATTTACTTTGAGACTACGGGACGGTATCCCGGGAGATCCCCCTACATATTTACTTTGGAACTACGAGACGGTATCCCGGGAGATCCCCCTGTATATTTACTTTGGGACTACGGGACGGTATCCCGGGAGATCCTTCGGATATACATATGATGGACTATGGGACGGTATCCTGGGAGATCCTTCGGATATACATATGATGGACTACGGGACGGTATCCCGGGAGATCCTTCGGATATACATATGATGGACTACGGGACGGTATCCCGGGAGATCCTTCGGATATACATATGATGGACTACGGGACGGTATCTCGGGAGATCCTTCAGATATACATATGATGGACTACGGGACGGTATCCCGGGAGATCCACTAGACAGTTGAGAAAAGGACTACAGGATGGTATCCTGGGAGATCCTCATTGTTACCTTTGTTATCGAGGTGTTCATATTCCGTGTTTACTCTGTTCTTGTATTTCGTTAGTGTTTTGTCTGACCTGCCTTACTTCACTGTTGTATTCACTATTACTGTCTGTTTTCATACTGTGAATCCCTATTATATTGTTTGACCTTAGTAGGGCCCTGAACTTCCTCGTCACTACCCGACCGAGGTTAGGTTTGGCACTTACTGAGTATTGTTGTGGTGTACTCATGCCCTTTCCTGCGCATGTTTTCCATGTGCAGATCCAGGTACCTCCACTCAGGCGCACTATCCCCGAGATTGAAAGATCCAGCAGAGACTTCGAGGTACATCTGCCGCGTCCGCAGACCAGGAGTCTCTATCTTATTCCAGCTTTTGTGAAAAGTTTATTCCTTCCTTATAGTTGTATAGACATTCTGGAGTTAGAGCAGTGTATTATATTCTGTTAGCCTGTGTTTACCGTGAGTTTCCGGGTTTTGGGGTGATATGATATCGTAGACTTCCGTATTATTTTGGGTTGTATATGCCAAGTGGCATTTATATGCAATCCTTGTTTTAGATTGTTCAGTTTTCTTTTACTTAACTATTTTGCAAGTTATGTTGATATTCCGCATTGCTAGGCTTACCTAGTTATAGGGACTAGGTGCCATCACGACATGTTCACGGACGGCGAACTGGGGTCGTGACAGTTTTAGGTAGAGTTAGGGCTTTCGAAATTTTTGGGAATTCAACCTCGTTTAGGGGTCGGATTTCCAAACAAATTGTATATTCAGGCTTGTGGGGGAATGGGTGATCGGGTTTTGGTCCGAACCTCGGGTTTGGACCAAGCGGGCCTGGGATCGAATTTTGGTATTTTTGGATAAATGATGGGAAATGCATAATTAGGCTTTGGGATTGAATTGTTGAGTCATTGTTGATATTGTTGAGTTGATTATGTCTATATACTATCGTTTCGGAGTTGGATTCGAAAGGGAAAGCAGTGCTAGAAGCTTGATTTGCATTTTTGGAGCCGAGGTAATTATTTGGCCTAGCTTTAGTGAGGGAATAGGTGTTGAGTCGTATGTTTTACTTGTGTTATCATGTTCAATGTATAGGTGAGGTGACGAGTACCTATGCATTGTTTTGTCAAACATGCCCGTGCGTCTAATTTGGTGAATTACATGTTATTATTTCGATATTTATTGTGTTATAAAGTAGTTTCCTTTGGGAAGTTGATTAATTGTTGACAACATTTGTTTAAGTATTTGTGATAGGATATCTCAGTTGAGGACCCATTTCATCACGTTATGTACTTGTAAGAGATTGGTTATAGCTGGGTCCCTTGCCGGGCATTGTTATTATTTTGGTTGATATTACCCTTCTTGGGTGGTTATGAAATGTATCTCACCTTGTTAAATTCCTTGGCAAGTGTTATCTATTGTTGATTTGGGTGAGGAAGAGTGTAAAGCACGAAGGGTGATGTCGTGTATTCATTGCATTCATTTCATTCATACCATAGTGAGGAAGAGAGTAAAAGTAGGAAGGGTGATGCCGTGCCATGATTTATATTGCTTTCATTACGCATTGCATTGTGAGGATGAGAGTAAAAGCATGAAGGGTGATGCCGTTCCATGATTTATATTTCTTTCAGCTATACATTGCATTGTGAGGACGAGAGTAAAAGCACGAAGGGTGATACCGTGCCATGATTTATATTACTTTCATTTACGTATTGCATTGTGAGGATGAGAGTAAAAGCACGAAGGGTGATGTCGTGTACATTCTTGTTTGAGTTATTATTTCTTGTTGATTTGATTCTTTTGCATTATTGTTTGATTCAGATATTCATATTTGCTTCTCACTCGTTACCCCCGTTACTTGTCCTCGTATTATCATGCTTAACTGCTTATTTCTTGCTATTTTCTTTGGTACATATTATAGAACTGTGCAGGTAAATTGTTGTTGTCATGTCTAGCCTCGTCACTACTCCGCGGAGGTTAGGCTCGTCACTTACTCAGTACATGAGGTCGGTTGTACTGATGCTACACC
Organism: Nicotiana paniculata; assembly: GCA_005239505.1. Lineage (NCBI taxonomy): Eukaryota > Viridiplantae > Streptophyta > Magnoliopsida > Solanales > Solanaceae > Nicotiana > Nicotiana paniculata. The sequence continues at coordinate 63,653 of ML332763.1, forward strand.
TGCACTTCTTTATATTGTGCAGATTACGCAGCCGGACCCAATGGACATTGTTAGAGGGAGTATCCTTCAGTCCAATTCAGACGACACCGAGGTAGTTCCGCAGGTGTTCGTGGATCTCGGCGTCACTGTCTATCTTTCATTCTGTCATCTATGTGTTTCCAGACTGATATATCATTTTATTTCAAACTGTTGTCTTTAGCTAAATCTTAGACTGGTTCGTGAGGTTGTGACTCCATTTCTGGGTTTTGTACTTAAAGGGATTTCTTCATTATTGGCTATTGTTATTTAGATTTTGTTAAGCTTCCGCATTTTATCTCAATTATCTATTCAGTGTTTACTTTCACTTGTTAATACAATTTAGTTAACACGTTGGCTTGTCTAGCGGGTGTAACATTAGGCGCCATCACAGCCTGAAGGTGAGATTTCGGTTCGTGACAAGTTGGTATCAGAGCACTAGGTTGCTTAGGTCTCACAACTCACGGACAAACTTGGTAGAGTCTGAGGGATCGGTACGGAGACGTCTGTAGTTATCCCCAGAGGCTGCAAAGTTAGGAATAACTTCACTTTTCCTCTTTTCTGTCGTGCGATTTGAATTCTAAATGCTACTTGAGTTTCGATTCTATTCTCTCGCAGATGGCGAGAATGCGTGCTTCCTCATCTACCGATCAGTAGTCTGATCCTCCTATTGCAGCTTCTACGAGGGGCCGATGCCAAGGCCGTACTAGAGGCCGAGGCCGAGGCCGTACTAGAGGCCGAGGCAGGGGCAGGGCTCAGTCCAGAGCAGCAGCCCCAGTGGAGGACCCACAGGTAAACTTTGCCGGTGAGGTTCCTACTCAGACAGTCCCAGTTGGACCAGCTCAGGTCCCCGAGGGGTTCATTTCCACACCGGTGCTTCAGGACGCTCTAGTCTGCTTAGTGGGACTCATGGAGAGTGTGGATCAGGCCGATCTTCTTCCTACTGCACCAGCCGTTTCTCAGGCTGGGGGAGGGACCCAGACTCTTGCTACTCGCACACCAAAGCAGCTAGATCCTCAGTTTCAGACTCCGGCACCTCTGACGGCCGGAGTAGAATAGCCGGGCATTGTGGCACCGGCAGTTGAGGGAGCAGCTATGTCAGCAGATGCTTTATGGAGATTGGATAGATTCACCAAGTTATTCACTACTACATTTACTGGTGCACCATCAGAGGATCCCCGGGATTATTTGGACAGTTGTCATGAGGTTCTTCGGAACATGGGTATAGCAGAGTCCAATGGAGTTGATTTTGCTACTTTTCGTATTTTGGGTTCCGCCAAGACTTGGTGGAGAGACTATTGCTTGACTAGGCCAGCTGAGTCTGCCCCATTGACTTGGGCTCAATTCTCCGAGTTATTCTTGGGGAAGTTCCTTCCAGTTACTCAGAGGCAGGATCTTCGGAAGCAGTTTGAGCGCCTCCAGCAGGGATCTATGTATGTCACTTAGTATGAGACCAGGTTCATCACTCTAGCTTGTCATGCTATTATAATACTCCCCACTGATTGTGAGAGAGTGAGGAGGTTTACTGAGGGTTTATCTCAGCCCATCAGGCTTCAGATGGCTAAGGAGTCAAGTACTGATATTTCATTCCAGGATGCGGCCAATGTGGCCAGGAGGATTGAGATGATTTTGTCACAGGGTGGTGGTCAGGGGGATGACAAGAGGCCCCGTCACTTCGGTCGATTTAGTGGAGCCTCATCTGGGGGCAGGGATTCCTTCGGCAGAGGTCATCCTCCCAGACCCTATCAATCGGCACTTCAGGTATCTCATAGTGCATCGCCAACACCTATTAGTGCACCGCCGCTCAGAGCTTCCAGGGTGGTTATCAAGGTCCACAGGGCCAGTTCCAGAGTCAGCAGCCATAGCAGCAGAGGCCTTGTTATTCTTGTGGTGTTTCGGGGCACATTGCCAGGTATTGCCCCCGAGCTTCTGGTAGTTCTCAGTATCAGAGTTCTCATTCCATGGTCCCAGCATCAGGTGCACCCCCACCTCCTCATCTAGCTAGGGGTGGAGGTCGTGGTGTCAGAGGTGGAGGTCAGACTCATAGAGGTGGAGGGAAGGCCATGAGAGGTAGAGGTCAGCCTGTAGCAGGTAGACCCAGAGATGTGCAGGTTGGAGGGGCTCAGCCCCGGTGCTATGCTTTTCCTGCCAGGCCTGATGTTGAGGCTTCTGATGCAGTTATTACAGGTACGATTTCAGTTTGCAACCGAGAGGCTTCGGTGTTATTTGATTTGGGTTCTACATTCTCCATGTGTCTTCATATTTTGCCCCTTATTTGAGTATGCCCCGTGATTCCTTGAGTACTGTTGTGCATGTGTCTACCCCGGTGGGTGATTCTATAGTGGTAAATCGATTCTACCGGGCTTGCTTAGTAGTTATTGGTGGTCTGGAGACTCAGCTTGATCTTTTGCTCCTTGATATGTTTGACTTTGATGTTATATTGGGGATGGATTGGTTATCCCCCTATTATGCTATTCTGGACTGTCATACAAAGACAGTGACCTTGGCCTTGCCAGGGGCGCCTCGTGTGGAGTGGAGAGGGACTCCTAGTTATTCTTCTGGTAGAGTTATTTCCTATATGAAGGCTTGGAACATGGTCGAGAAGAGGTGTTTGGATTATCTGGCATATGTTCATGATTCTAGCGCTGAGGTTCCTTCCCTGGAGTCTGTGACCGTGGTTCGTGAGTTACCAGAGGTATTCCCTGTTGACCTACCGAGTATGCCGCCCGACAGGGATATTGATTTTTGTATTGAGGTAGCTCAGGGAACTCAGCCTATTTCTACTCCGCCGTATCATATGTCCCCGCCGGAGTTGAAGGAATTGAAGGAGCAGTTGCAGGATTTGTTGGATAAAGGCTTCATTAGGCCTAGTGTTTCTCCTTGGGTGCTCCAGTGTTGTTTGTCAAGAAGAAAGATGGATCAATGAGGATGTGTATTGACTACCGGCAGTTGAATAAGGTTACTATTAAGAATAAGTATCCTTTGCCGAGGATTGATGATCTATTTGACCAGCTTCAGGGTGCTACAGTGTTCTCCAAGATAGACTTGAGATCTGGTTACCATCAGTTGAGGACTAGGTCTTCTGATGTCCCTAAGATAGCCTTTCGCACTTGTTATGGACACTATGAGTTTTTGATGATGTCGTTTGGGCTGACTAATGCCCCCGCTACATTCATGGAGTTGATTAACCGAGTGTTCAAGCCTTATTTGGACTCGTTCGTTATTGTTTTCATTGACGTTATATTGATATACTCTCGCAGCCGAGAGGAGCACGAGAAGCACCTTAGAGTCGTCCTCCAGACTCTGAGGGATAGTCAGTTGTATGCCAAATTCTCCAAGTGTGAGTTTTGGTTAAGTTCGGTGGCATTTCTAGGCCATGTGGTTTCATCAGAGGGTATTCAGATGGATCCCAAGAAGATTTCAGCATTCAGAGATTGGCCTAGGCCCACTTCAGCTACAGAGATTCAGAGCTTCTTAGGCTTAGCAGGTTATTATCGCCGATTTGTGGGGGGGGTTTCATCTATAGCAGCCCCGATGACCAGGCTGACTCAGAAGGGTGCTCAGTTCAGGTGGTCTGATGAGTGTGAGGCGATCTTTCAGAAGCTCAAGGAAGCCTTGACCACGGCACCAGTGTTATTTTTGCCCACAGGATCAGGACCGTATACCGTGTATTGTGATGCTTCATGGGTTGGGCTTGGTGCAGTGTTGATGCAGGATGGCAAGGTTATAGCCTATGCTTCTCGTCAGTTGAAGATTCATGAGAAGAACTATCCAGTTCATGATTTGGAGCTTGTAGCTATTGTTCATGCATTGAAGATTTCGAGGCACTATCTGTATGGGGTGTCATGTGAGGTGTTCACTCACCATAAGAGCTTGTAGTATCTTTTCAGACAGAAGGAGTTGAACATGAGTCAGAGGAGATGGTTAGAGTTGTTGAAGGATTATGATATTACCATTCTTTATCATCCAGGGAAGGCCAATGTGGTGACCGATGCTTTGAGCCGGAAGTCAGTCAGTATGGGCAGTCTAGCTTATTTATCAGTCGGGGAGAGACCTCTTGCGTTGGATGTTCAGGCTTTAGCCAACCGATTTGTGAGGTTGGAGGTTTCTGATACTGGCAGTGTGTTGGCCCATACCATGGCCCGTTCTTCATTGTATGATCGTATTCAGGCCAGGTAGTATGATGATCGTTATCTATGTACTTTTAGAGATACGGTTCGACACGGAGGTGCCAAGCAGGTCACAGTGGATAATGAGGGAGCTCTGAGGATGCATGGTTGTATTTGTGTGCCTGATATTGATGGCATTCGTGAGTTAATCCTTCAGGAGGCCTATAGTTCCCGGTATTCCATCCATGTGGGCGCCGTAAAGATGTACCAGGACTTGCGGCAGCACTATTGATGGCGGAGGATGAAGAGGGATATTGTAGCTTATGTAGCTCGGTGCTTGAACTGTCAGCAGGTTAAGTACGAGCACTAGAGACCCGATGGTTTGATGCAGCAGATTCAGCTTCCCGAGTGGAAGTGGGAGCGTATCACCATGGACTTCGTAGTTGGACTCCCACGGACTCAGAGGATATTTGATGCAGTATGGGTCGTTGTGGATAGGCTGACCAAGTCAGTGCACTTCATCCCAGTATCAGTTTCGTAATCAGCAGAGAAGTTGGCAAAGATCTATATGAGAGAGATTGTTAGATTGCATGGTGCGCCCATATCCATTATATCAGACCAAGGTACTCAGTTTACCTCCCATTTTTGGAGAGTATTTCAGCAAGAGTTGGGCACACAGATTGATTTGAGCACAGCATTTCATCCTCAGACGGACGGACAGTACGAGCGTACTATTCATATTTTGGAGGATATGTTGCGAGCTTGTGTCATTGACTTTGGTAGTTCATGGGACCAGTTCTTGCCTTTAGCTGAGTGTGCCTACAACAACAGCTATCAGTCGAGCATTCAGATGGCTCCGTATGAGGCGTTGTATGGTAGGCGGTGTCGGTCTCTAGTCAGATGGTTTGAGCTGGGAGAGACTAGATTTTTGGGTTCTGAGTTAGTCCAGGATTCCTTGGACAAGGTGAAGATCATTCAGGATAGACTTCGTACAACTCAGTCCAGGCAGAAGAGTTATACGGATCGCAGAGTTCGAGATTTGGCATTTATGATAGGAGACCGGGTATTTCTTCGTGTGTCGCCCATGAAGGGCGTGATGAGGTTCGGGAAGAAGGGAAAGTTGAGCCCTAGATACATTGGTCCATTTGAGATTCTGGATAAGGTAGGAGAGGTGGACTACAGACTTACCTTTCCACCTAGTTTGTCAGTCGTGCATCCGGTATTTCATGTATCTATGCTCCGGAGATATATTGCGGATACATATCATGTACTTGACTTCAGTGGTGTCCAGTTGGACAAGGATTTATCTTATGAGGAGGAGCCAGTAGCCATATTAGACCAGCAGGTGCGACTGTTGAGATCGAAGAGTTATCCTTCGGTTCGTGTTCAGTGGAGAGGTCAGCCTGTTGAAGCAGCTACTTGGGAGTCCGAGTCCGATATGTGGAGCCGATATCCCCAGCTTTTCCCCGATTCAGTTACCTTTCTATGTCCGTTCGAGGACGAACGTCTGTTTTAGAGGTGGAGATTGTAATGACCTAAAAGGTCATCCTGTGTAAATTTAGCAAAAAAATTGTGTTCCGAGGTCCCGAAAGCCTCCGTTAATCTCACCTCAATGTGCGTGTACAGCCCGGACGCGTAGCCGAGAAGCCTTTATGTGGAAATGTGTTTGAACAATTGAATTTATGATAATTAATTGAATAAAGTTGACTTTGGTCAACATTTCTGGTAAACGGACCTGAACCCAGACCCGTGATTTAACGATCCCGAAGGGTCCGTCGGAAAATATGGGACCTGGGCGTATGTCCAGAATCGAAATTCGTGGTCCCAAGTCCGAGAAATGAATTTTTTAAAGAAAATTGTTTTCTGAAAATAATAAAGACTTTTTGAAAATGAACTTTGATATGAAATCTGTGTTATCGGGCCTGTATTATGGTTCCGGAGCCCGGAACATGTTCAATACATGTTATATGAGTTATCTATAAAATTTGGTAAGAAACAGACTTGGTTTGACGTGTTTCAGATCAAAAATGGAAAATTTGATAGTTTATGAAGTTTGAGGAAATTCTATGGATTTTTGAGTTTAATTCATTGTTTTTGATGTTATTTTGGTGGTTTAATTACTCGAATAAATTCGTAGGATGATTTTGAAGTCGTGTGTCTATTTGGTTTTGAGCTCCTAGGGCTCGGGTGAGTTTCAGGTAGGTGTTGGGGTGCTAAAAAGTTGAAAAATCTGGTGTAAATAGGTTGTTGCTGGTGTCTGATGCTTTGCTCTATGCGATCGTGTAGGGTTAGCTACGATCGCATAGCTTTAAGTGAGGGGGAGGTCAGTTTCCTCTATGCGATCGCATAGAACTGTCCACGATCGCATAGGGGTATAGGAGGTCCGGGTGGGGGGCTCGCTAGGTACCCTGTGCGATCGCATAGACTTGTTCGCGATCGCATAGGGAGGGGTTCCTTGAGTTTTGCGATCGCAGGTCCCTGTTTGCGATCGCGGTGCATTAGAAGCATACCTCTATGCGATCGCAGCCCTCTCTTCGCGATCGCATAGGCTTATTTCGTCCAGTCATTTTTAAAGCCTAGAAACAGAACAGTTACGGGATTAAACCCATTTTTCTCAAACTTCTTCTTCTCCACTCTTCTTGGACGATTCTTGGGAGACTTTTCCCTCCATAGCTTCATAGGTAAGTGTTCTTAACTCCGTTTTCTTTCATTTTCATCAACTATTATTAGATTCTAGGCCTAAAATCATGGATTAAAAGGTAGGAATTGGGGGTTTTGGGTAGAGTTAGGGCTTTTGAAATTTTTGGGAATTCAACCTCATTTAGGGGTCGGATTTCAAAACAAATTGTATATTCGGGCTTGTGGGGGAATGGGTGATCGGGTTTTGGTCCGAACCTGGGGTTTGGACCAAGCAGGCCTGGGATCGAATTTTGATATTTTTGGAAGAATGATGGGAAATGCATAATTAGGCTTTGAGATTGAATTATTGAGTCATTATTAATATTGTTGAGTCGATTATGTCTATATACTATCGTTTCGGAGTTGGATTCGAAAGGGAAAGAAGTGCTAGAGGCTTGATTTGCATTTTTGGAGCCGGGGTAAGTGTTTGGCCTAACTTTAGTGAGGGAATAGGTATTGAGTCGTATGTGCTACTTGTGTTATCATGTTCAATGTATAGGCGAGGTGACGAGTACCTATGCATTGTTTTGTCAAACATGCCCGTGAGTCTAATTTGGTGAATTACATGTTATTATTTCGATATTTATTGTGTTATCAAGTAGTTTCCTTTGGGAAGTTGATTAATTGTTGACAACATTTGTTTAAGTATTTGTGATAGGATATCTCAGTTGAGGACCCATTTCATCACGTTATGTACTTGTAAGAGATTGGTTATAGTTGGGTCCCTTGCCGGGCATTGTTATTATTTTGGTTGATATTCCCCTTGTTGGGTGGTTATGAACTGTATCTCACCCTGTTAAATTCCTTGACAAGTGTTATCTGTTATTGATTTGGGTGAGGAAGAGTGTAAAGACGAAGGGTGATGCGGTGTATTCATTGCATTCATTTCATTCATATTATAGTGAGAAAGAGAGTAAAAGCACGAAGGGTGATGCCGTGCCATGATTTATATTGCGTTCAGTTATACATTGCATTGTGAGGACGAGAGTAAAAGAACGAAGGGTGATGTCGTTCCATGATTTATATTGCTTTCATTTACGCATTGCATTGTGAGGATGAGAGTAAAAGCACGAAGGGTGATGCCGTGTACATTCTTGTTTGAGTTATTATTTCTTGTTGATTTGATTCTTTTACATTATTGTTTGATTCGGATATTCATATTTGCTTCTCACTCGTTACCCCCGTTACTTGTCCGCGTATTATCATGCTTAACTGCTTATTTCTTGTTATTTTCTTTGGTACATATTATATAACTGTGCAGGTAAATTGTTGTTGTCGTGTCTAGCCTCGTCACTACTTCGCCGAGGTTAGGCTCGGCACTTACTCAGTACATGGGGTCGGTTGTACTGATGTTACACCTGCACTTCTTTATGTTGTGCAGATTACGCAGCCGGACCCGGTGGACATCGTTAGAGGGAGTATCCTTCAGTCCAATTCAGACGACACCGAGGTAGTTCCGCAGGTGTTCGTGGATCTCGGCGTCACTGTCTATATTTCATTCCGTCATCTATGTGTTTCCAGACTGATATATCATTTTATTTCAATATGTTGTCTTTAGCTAAATCTTATACTGGTTCGTGAGGTTGTGACTCTATTTCTGGGTTTTGTACTTAAAGGGATTTCTTCGTTATTAACTATTGTTATTTAGATTTTGTTAAGCTTCCGCATTTTATCTCAATTATCTAGTCAGTGTTTATTACTTTCACTTGTTAATAAATCAATCCAGTTAACACGTTGGCTTGTCTAGCGGGTTCAACGTTAGGCGCCAGCACGCCAGAAGGTGGGATCGGGTCATGACAACAGTCGCTCTTCCAGAGCCCTCAATTAATTTTTACTACCAGGTATTGTTATGATATTGGCTTATTTCATAATTAAATAAGAGAAGTATCTCTTATATTTTAATATGGTGCGTCGTAGCACTATCCAGAAGACATATTTCTTCTTTATTATTCATACGGCCCCGATAATTATTTAGTTTTCTTTCAGACTTTGATATATTTCTATCACATTCGCTTTAGGGAATGGAGCAGATCTAGAGGGACGAGCTTCATTAAAAGCATATTATTTTGCCTCAATCATCATTATATCATTAATGGTGGTGGATTGGAACTCCAACTCAATGTCTTAACATCACAAGGCATGTTAATCATAATGTGTTGGGACTAAAACTCAACATCTTATCATCATGATGCACCAAGACTCAAATTCGGTGTCTGAACATCTCTTCCGAATTATTGCTAATACAGAAGCAAATTCGAGGCATGTAGAATGAACTTTTTTTCCTAATATATTATAAGTGATTTATTGAGCACATAATTTCAAACGAGAAATAATTATAAACATGATTGAGTAATGTAAAAATTTTGTAAGCACAAGCGTATGATCCAAATTCCAATCACTTAGCTCTTTAGAATGCATCGTAACTTATAAATCAAATAAATAAATTCAAACATATGTTGCAAAAGGGATGTGAATTACCTTGACTTTCATATTACCGAGGCTATAATAATATTCTATTGCTATATTATGTCATAAAGGCAGTAGCCAACGCTACTATAATTAAATCAATATTAGTGAAATAGACGTATCTGCACATATAATAACTTCATGTACTGATTACCTCTCGTTTACCTTTTTTTTCTTTTTCTTAAGAAGCATATTGGAAATTTTTTGTCATAGATTAGGTGCAAATTTAAGTTAATCGTCATCCACAATATAAGTATCACATCTACTTTTGGTTAACAATCCAAATTCAATAGGTATTAGAACATAAACACAAAAATCTCTCGCAAGTACTAATTTATTACGACCTAATTAATGGAGTAAGTGTCACTTTATAATATACCAAGATAAAATTATTTTATAACGGACGTAGTATAAATTTTATTTATGAATATAGAGAATATTAGGACCTGCGAAAGATTATTGCTAAACATGATTGTAATTACAGGAGTAAAAATAATTAACATAAATCCTACAAATTAGAAGTCAAAGCTTATAACAATTATTTCATTGAATTGAAGAGTTTCTTAGTGCAAATGTTTGTGAACTTCCATTTCCTTACTTCTATTATCCCAATTCTGTCGTAACATTTGGATGTGAATTAATTAGTCTAATCATTATAATTCAATTTAATACTCATCTATTTATGTATAGGTTTAAACTTTTTCGTAGATTATATAATAAAATAACAATTTAATCGAAGCTTATTGTTTTCATACCAAGGCAATTATTATAACCATATTCAAAACAAGTTATGCATATGGTAACAGAATTGCAGGTTAGAGAGGATCCTAATAGAAACGTTATAAATATAAGAATGTATACCTGGATCGGAAAAGATATTAACTACCTCATTTTTGAAGAATATAAATTCGAATGAAGCAGATAACCTCAGTTGGTTAGAACTTCGTGCTAATAACGTGTTAAGAAATGAGAGCAAAATAGAACAATATAGGAATAGAGACAAGATGTATAGGAGGAGAATGTAGAAGCTATCATATTCAAATGTGTTTCTTGTGTCTTCTTTCATGGGTAAAGAATGTCCTATTTATACTATACAAGATACACCCAAAACTCACTAGATACATCCTAGGAATTAATAGGTGCATCTATCCAAGTAGTACATTGTATAGAATGTATGGATGGGTTAAATGAATATCCATATACATTCACTTTATTTATAACAATGTTACACATTTAGATAATTGTACTCCTATAATTTTTGTATGTTGGGGTCCTTTAAAATAGGTAGATCGACAAGCTATTAAAGTGATTTTCACTTTTCACTTAGATATTCCATCTTAAGTTTGTTTCATTTGAACACTCCAATTACATCTTAAATATTTCATTTAAACACAATATACTGACGTGGCAAGATAAGTGTTACTCACATTTTTGAAGCGCATGAAATTATCCCCAAAAAAAGAAAACAATCTCCACGTACTTCTTATCCTAAAATGTATAGTTTACGCCCGAAAATTTTCCGGTCCTTCTTGACCCAAATTATTTTTAAATTTGTTCATACCAGTATTACTGTATCCTCCTTTAGATCTGCGCACAACCCCACTACTACCTTTAAATCCGGCCATCAATCTTAAACTTTTCATTTTCCTTCTCATTTTTAAGATTTGATTGACGCTGTAATTCTTGGCGGAAAAGTATCATGGACGCTAGCTGTCTACCTCATCTTTACTATTTATCTTCCACCATGTGAGAAATTATAGGATGGCACGAACAAGAACAGTGGCAAGAGCCCTCTCATTTGCACTCGTCCGGCGAAACTTCATGTTTCTCGACGAAGTTTCGCTTTTTGCTCAACAATTAAATTTTGTGATTTGAATCTTAATCTTAACCAGATGCGGCTAGATTCGAGCATATCTGACCCGAAATAACAAGTTTGGCGACCCTTATGCGTCGATGTCGTCTTCTCCTCGTTTTGTCTTTTCATTTTTGTCTACATATTATAGATCTAAAAACATATGGTGAAACTCCACCATTATTTAATCAGGTCGAAATTTCATTTTCCGATAACTTTGTGGCTTAGTCAAATTTTGGTGTTTCCGACAACCTTCATGCTTCTGTTCATTGGTTGTTATGATTAAGCCCCATTTTTTGTTCATTTACGTTGGATCTAAATTGGTTGTTCATTGGCGTTTCCCTTCGTTTGATGCTCTAGTTTATTTGCTAATGATTTTATTGGAAATGTATTCCTTCTGTTCTGTTCGTTTGCTACTGCATTTTGGAAAGAAATGACCGAAAATTAATTTTTCCGGTGAGGGGTCATTGGGAAGATGACGACGAGTGGTGTTAAGTTAAATCCACGTGTCCTCCTCATATTCGTCACCTTGGTGTCTGAATTAAACGCACCTTTTGTGTTTGGGTGTCTCTGAATTTGTGTCCAAATGAAGAACATGGGAGGACCAATTAAAGTAAAAGCATTTTAGAAAAGTGAAAAGGAAATTGACAATGCTAAGTAACAATACCCACCGCCAGCGTATAGGTTTGTTAAGCAGATCCAACCACTTTTTTAATAACAATTTTGTTTCGCAGAAAATAATTTCTTCATAATAATAGTAAAAGAGTTTTACAAGCGGGTTCAACTGAACTCGCTTGAACCAATGTGGATCCGCCCCTGTTAGAGGTCTTGGAAGACCGAAACCCACGTATGCAGCAATACAGTGGCGGAGCCACATGCACCTTAGGGGTGTCAACTGACACCCCTTCGTCGAAAAATTACAGTGTTTAGCTCGGTAATATTTTTTAAAATATGTATATATACTACAGAATGACACCCCTTCACTTTTTGGTAAGTGTTTGACCAAAAAGTTTTAAGTCTTTTTGTTAAAGAAAATTAAATAATGATATGGAGGGTAAATTATAGTCAAAGATAATTAATTCTAGATCAACAATCGTAAGTGAGAATAAGTTAACGCGGTCGTACCTAAAAATCGGTTGAACACAAATTGAATTCCATGGTGCAAGAAGAGATAATAATTTGGATAATATCAAGTAGTTGTAGACAATAAATTGCGTCGAGAAAATATAATCAAGACCGAAAAATATCGCAACAATCGTAGTATTTTATTTCAAATATTTGAGTGTTACAATCTCTATGAATCCTCTGATTCTTCTTTTCAACAGTAAATAAAAAGTTTTTGAGCTTAATCTTGAATTTTATTTTATTTTAATCCAAGTGCTCGAGGCTTGATCTTGACGTATTTTTATTCCAAGGGCTTGCAGCTTGTTCTTGAATCTTCGTCTTGATCTTTTAATCCTTAGAACACTTGAATGCTTGTAGATTTTAGAGAAATCCGCAGCGTTTGATCCATGAGCTCCCTCTTGCTTCTTGTTATAACTTCTGGTCCCTTTTCTGAGTTATGAAGACCTCTATTTATAGTTGTGGGAGGGAAGAGTTATGATAAGAACAAACTCTTTTCGACCAATCAAATTGAAGTGTGACATGGCCGTACTTGATTGCCAGAACATGTCACTTGCACATGTGGCGCGATTTCATTGGCCTTTTAATGTGACTTGGCATGCTTTGTCATTTTGACACGTGGCACGATCCTATTGGTTCTTCCGCTTGACTTGGCGTGCCACGTCATTTGACACGTGGCACCAAATTGGGCCTCTAGGAAGATGACATTTTGGGCTTAATGAAGTGGGCTCATCACATTAGCCCAATTAAATGGGCTAGCCCAATGGATTAAGACTTATTTATTTAATCCATATATATTGGACTTATATAATTAATTCAATTCATATTAGCCTGTAGTATTTATTTGGACTAATATATCTTGAATTTATAATCCAAATTATTTTATGAATTTAATTTTAACAAAATTTATCTCACTACAGTAGTAAAGAAAAATAAAAGAAGGGAGAATTTCACCAATCCGTGAACGAGATAGATCTCCATTCATTCAATAAAACTAATTTACAAGTGAACATCAGGATTCTGGGTTCTTTGCCCCTCCCAAAATAGGATCTCCGGGCCCAAACATTTTTCTTTGTGAGTGATATGTGTATGTGAGCTTGAGCCCGTTCCCCCCCAAAATAAGATCTCCTAGTATTTATACAAAACACTTTCATCTACCCAACGGTCCTTAACCCCCATGCCTAAGCCTTTTGATCATCCTTTTGAATAATCCTCTGAGTCATTGGAGTGTCTAATTCGCCGTGTGAGCCTTCTGAGTGTTTGACCTCGGCCATAGCCGAGCCTCTCGCCGATGTATCATTCCATACGTGTAGGCTCGGCTCGCTCGACCCTTGGTCGTTCCTTCTTAGATAAACCTCTTTTGATCATATTTTGACCCATACAGTAAGTTTATTTGTTCATATTTTGACTCCCCTTAATGAAAATTCTGGTTCCGCCACTACAGCAATATACGTGCAAACATCTACCTCCTTTTCAATAGAAAAGAATAATCAAACCAACCCGAGTGATTAATTTGAGAAATCTTATTGGTTGGAAAATAAGAGACGGGCAACCACTGTCCAAAATTTCCCTTATAAATATCTCCTATTAAGTGAATTTAAAAGGGGAATGAATATATGTTTTTCGGTCGATTAAATGACTTCGATTGCTATACATATTCTCGTGACCGAACACGACATGGTCATTGCCTCAATGAGAGACGGATTTAGAATTTCTAGCACATGCATGGGTGCATTATTTTTATATAAAAAAAAAAAAAAAAAAAAAGAGGAAAAAATGTATTTAGTAGGAATTGCTCATTATACCTCTTAGTAAATAACTCAACCTTAAACCAAGTGAACAATTCAACCTTTCTAAAACATGAATACCAACAGTCAATATTACACTAATTTAAAAAAAATGTACATAAAATATCTAATTTTACGAAGAGACTATGGGTTCACGTGCCCCGTAATTATATGTAACGACCCGGTCCATCGTTACGTAAAAACCTGCATTATAATCGTTGTTATTAACTTGTCATAGGTTGGTTATTCCGTTATTGATGTGTTAGATCCGATAAGCTTGAAATTGAGTGGTTGTAGTGAGAGTTAAGTCTTTTAGCCTTTAAAGATAACCTTATTATGAGAAAAGTCAACTGAGAGTTGACTTATTGGGAAACAATCTCGGAATGCAGATTATATGGCTCGGATAGCTTCGTTAGGCGATTTGGGACTTAGGAGTGTGTTCGGAATATTTTTGTGACGCCCGGTGTAGAATTAGGCTTGAATTGGCGAAAGTTAGTTTTTGGCGATGTCCGGTTGGCAGTGGAAAATAGACTATCGGGGTCGGAATGGAATTCCGACAATTGGAACAAGTTTGTAATGTCATGTTGGATATGCCTGTATAATTTCAGGTCAATCGGAGTTGTTTTGGGTAGTTTCGGCATCGTTGGAGGATTTTAGAAATTTCAAATTTCTTAGGCTTGAATTTGATGTGATTTTGGTGTTTTGATGTTATTTTTAGTGTTTCGGGAGTGCAACTAAGTTTGAATGATCATATATGGGGTGCTGGTATGTTTGGTTGGGGTCCCAAAGGGCTCGGGATGGTTTCGGATGGTTAACGGAGAGTTTGGAATGATTTTTCATTGTTGAAGTTCTGTTGCTGGTGTTTTTTGCACCTGCGGATGGGGAGCCGCAGGTCCAAATCCATAGGAGCGGACGTGACACCGCAGGTGCGGAATTTGGCCAAGTGAGGGGATTTTCGCAGGTGCGAGGTAATTGCCGCACCTGCGAGGCCGTAGGTGCGGGATGTCAATCGTAGGTGCAAGATTTGAGGCCCTTAGGATTTTTCCGCAGGTGCGGACCCACTGGGCAGAAGGTATAAAAACGTGCCTTCGCGAATTTTAGCCATTTTCTCAATATTTCATCCGGGTTTGAATCTTTTTGAAGGGTTTTGAATAGGGGATTCGATAGTTCTTCACCAAGGTAAGATTTTTGGACTCTAAACTCGTTTATAAGTGATTAAAGGTCGGAAGTGGAAATTAGGGGAAAATCAGTGTAAATTGGGTGATTAGGGCTTGGGATTAAGAATCTTTAAAATGGTGATTTGAGGGGTCATTTGGACTCCTAATTTAGTGTTCTTTATATATACGGACTCTTGAGATGATGAAGAACAGTTTGGTATAAAAAATTTTGAATTTCGGGACGTGGGCCAGGGGGTCGGGTTTGACCAATTTCGGGATTTTTGAGTATTTTTGATACATTTCGATTGGGATTAGTTCCTTAGCATATTATAATGATATACATCTGATTGTTGGTAGATTTGAAGCACTCGGAGGCCGAATTTAGAGGCAAAGGCACTGCGGAGTAGTGTATTAGCCGGTTTTAAGGTAAGTAACGCTTCCAAACTTGGAACTGAGGGTTCGAAACCCCAAACTATTTGATATTTGATGTTAATTAAGGTGACGCACTTGCCAAGTGACGGGTATGCGGGCGTTTACCGAATATTTGTAGCCTGTCTCATCCCATGGCACTGTCTAATGGTTATCTCAGGTCGATATTTGTACTGTGAAGGTTGTATTTACCTTGAACGCAATAGAAATCATGCAAAGTATAAATGTTAAGGCTTCACGTCGATATGTTTAGACCGGAATGGTCGATTATTGCTGTCTCTATTTGTGATTATTGCTTTCATGTACTCAGTCCTGTTATAGTATATATTTCGTGCCTCCGTCTCGTAAGTTGCTAATTTATTCTATATTATCATTGGTTGCTGATTTTCATATGTTAGAGCATTGTGAGTGAGACTGGAAGGTACTGACTTAGTGAGGCTTGGAGCCTGGTTTTGAGACAGTTATGAGCTCGGACTGCACACCGCAGGGATCCTGAAATCATGCCTTCGTTGGCTTGATATAGCGCTTGGGCTGAAAGGAGCCCCTCCGGAGTTTATACACCCCCAGTGAGCGCACAGATATTGAGGGATGGATTTCCCTGGGCATGGATTTGTCCGAGTATTCTTTTCCGGAGATGGATTTCTCCGTGGTTATCATGTTCCGGATGTGGATTTCTCCGTGGGGGCTGGATCGGCCTTTTTCCTCAGTACTTGGTGACTGTGTCACTTATGTTTATGTAATATCCGGGATGGACTTCCCTGGTCCGGAAGGCCGTGTTCTAGTACTGAGTGGACCACCTTATGAGAGAGCGATTACTGAGTATACATCATTCTTGGTTCTATATGCATCCATGCTAGTATGCAGAGTTACACACATATCTTGATGCATCGTGTTTATTTCCTGACATATTACTATCATGTCCAATTTATATACTTTTGTTTGAATTATCGAAGGTTTAGTCCGCCACTACCACTCAGCCCGTAGTTTGGTTTTGTTACTACTAAGTTGGTGTACTCACGTTACCCCCTGCACCTTGTGTGCAGATCCAGGTACAGAGGAATTCAGCTCGGGTCAGTGAGCACAACAGTTTCATCAGAGTTGACGAGGTAGCAGCCGGCGACCGTGATCTCGTCTTCTCTTTCCTTTCTACATGTAGTATTTATTTTCAGACTATATTAGTCATTTCTTTTGGTTGTATTAAGTATTAGCAGCTCATGACTGTGTGACACTGGATCCAGGGTTAGTAGGATTTGGTCTTTTGAATTTCATAAACTAGTTTTCCAAAAATATGGGATTTATTATTATTATTATTATTGATTTTAGACTTGTTAAAAAGGGCATTATATTGGAATTTGTATTTAGTAAAATAAAATTGGGTGGCTTGCCTGGTTTCTCGGATGGCTCCATCACGACCCCGGAAATGGGTCGTGACAAGTTGGTATCATAGAGCTAGGTTAAATAGGTCTCACCAGTCATGAGCAGGTTTAGTAGAGTCTTGCAGATCGGTACAGAGAAGTCTGTACTTATCTTCGAGAGGCTACATAACCTTTAGGAAAAATCTCACATTCTTTTAATTCTGTCGTGCGACTCTGTGGAACTCTGAAACTAAACTTCTGTTGTTTTCATTTTCTCACAGATGGTGAGGACTCGTGCTACTGATAGTGGTGACCAGACCCCAGCAGGACCAGCCCGAGGTCGAGGCCGTGGTCGCGACCGTGGCAGAGGGAGGGGTGCGGCCCGCACAGCAGCCGGGGCGACACCTGTGGACCCTCCCATTACTCAGGAGCAGGTCCCCACAGCTGAGATTCCAGCGGGGCAGACTCAGGCACCAGCAGTGCCCATTGTGATTCCGGGTCTTCAGGAGACCCTAGCCCAGATTTTGACGGTGTGCGCCATCTTGGCACAGGTCGTCGCTATGTCCACTACTGATACTACTTCTCAGGCCGGGGGAGGCATCCAGATTCCAGCTGCCCGAACACCTGAGCAGGTCACCCAGGGACTTCAGACACTTGGGGCAACCCCAGGCAGCAGATTGCTCCGATACAGGATTATGTGGTCCCAGCTTTAGCTGATGATGAGCAGCGTAGGTTGGAGAGGTTCAGTAGACTCCAGCCTCCGACTTTTAGGGGTATAGAGGGCGAGGATGCCCAGGCCTTCTTGGACAAGTGTCAAAGGATACTACGTATCGCAGGGATATTAGAGGCCAGCGGGGTTCCATTCACTACATTCCAGTTTTCAGGAGCTGCACTTGCTTTATGGGAGGCCTATGAGAGGCGTAGACCCGTTGATGCAGTGCCCCTTACATGGCACCAGTTCTCCATATTATTTCTGGAGAAGTATATACCACAGTCTCGCAGAGAGGAGCTGCGCAGAGAGTTCGAGCAGTTGCATCAGGGAGACATGACCGTGACGCAGTATGAGATGAGGTTCTCTGAGTTAGCCCATCATGCCATCTGGCTAGTTCCCACAGACAAGGAGAGGATTCGGAGATTTGTTGATGGCCTCGCTTACCAGCTACGGGTTTTTCTAACCAGGGAGAGGGTATCCTGTGCTTTTTTGAGGAGGTAGTTGACATAGACAGGGAGATTGAGTCAGTGCGCCGATAGGAGCGTGTTGAGAGAGAGGCCAAGAGGCCTCGAGGTTCCGATAATTATAGTGGTGATCACTCAGGAGGTCAGTCTCGACACAGCAGAGGCAGACCATTCAGGCCTCTTCCGCTAGCCCGTCCAGCTTACAGTGGTGCTTCATCAGGACACGATCCCCGTAGCTCTCATCCGGACCTTTCCTCATTTAGTGCACTTCCAGCCAAGAGCTCATCCCGGCCACCATCAGTTCATGGTTCCTCAGCACATGGTTCTTCTAGCAGCTACCCTGGTCCCAGGGGTTCCCTTCAGTCCCCATCGCCAATTGCTGGTGGAGGTTGTTTCGAATGTGGGGATCCGGGGCACATCAAGAGGTATTGTCTCCGCCTTTCTGGTAGTTTGTTTCAGCACAGGAACCAGCCTCCAGCTTCAGCACCAGTTTCTACACCACCCGCTCAGGCAGCCAGGGGTGGAGGCCAGTCAGTCAGAGGCTGCTCCAGAGGGGGAGGTCGTTCAGGTGGAGGGCAAGCCCGTTTCTATGCACTTTCGGGCAGACCAGATGCCATGGCTTCAGATGCAGTGATTACAGGTATTATCTCAGTCTGTCACCGGGATGCTGCAGTATTATTTGATCCTGGTTCAACGTATTCATATGTTTCTTCATACTTTGCACATTTCTTGGATACACCCCGTGAGTCCTTGTTTTCAGTTGTTCATGTGTCGAATCCGATGGGGGATACTGTTGTGGTAGACCGGGTGTACCAATCTTGTATTATATCTATTGGGGGTCGGGAGACCCGGGCAGATCTATTATTACTTAGTATGGTTGACTTCGATGTTATTTTAGGAATGGATTGGCTATCTCCATGCAATGCGGTTCTCGACTATCACGCCAAGACCGTGACCTTAGCGATGCCCGGATTGCCGAGGATTGAGTGGAGAGGTTCGGTGGAGTACGTGCCTAACCGGGTGATTTCCTTTCTGAAGGCTCATCGTATGATTGAGAAGGGGTGTGAGTCTTATCTGGCCTTTGTGAGGGATGTTAGTAGTGAGACTCCTTCCATTGATTCTATTCCCGTAGTCCATGAGTTTCCGGACGTTTTCCCAGCAGACCTTCCTGGCATGCCACCTGACAGGGACATTGATTTTGGTATTGACTTATTGCTTGAGACCCAACCTATCTCCATTCCTCCTTATCGCATGGCGCCAGCAGAGTTGAAGGAATTGAAGGAATAACTTCAGGAACTCCTAGATAAGGGGTTCATTCGGCCTAGTGTGTCGCCTTAGAGTGCACCGGTGTTGTTCGTAAAGAAGAATGATGGATCCATGCGTATGTGCATTGACTATAGGTAGCTGAACAAGGTTACTGTGAAGAATTGGTATCCTTTGCCCCGTATTGACGACTTGTTCAATCAGCTTCAGGGAGCTAGGGTGTTCTCCAAGATTGACTTGAGGTCTGGGTACCATCAGCTGAAGATTCGGGATTCTGATATTCCGAAGACTACTTTTAGGACCAGATATGTCCACTGTGAGTTTTTGGTTATGTCTTTTGGGCTGACCAATGCCCCAGCCGCGTTCATGCATTTGATGAACAACGTGTTTCTGCCTTACCTTGATTCATTCGTTATTGTGTTCATTGATGACATCCTGGTGTACTCTCGTAGCCAGGAGGAGCACGCTCAGCATTTGAGGGTTGTGTTGCAGAGATTGAGGGAAGAGAAGCTTTATGCAAAGTTCTCCAAATGTGAGTTTTGGCTTGGTTCAGTAGCTTTATTGGGTCACGTAATGTCTAGTGAGGGTATTCAGGTGGACCCTAAGAATATAGAGGCGGTGCAGAGTTGGCCCAGACCGTCCTCAGCTACGGAGATTAAGAGTTTCCTGGGTTTGGCGGGTTATTACCATCGCTTTGTGGAGGGATTTTCTTCTATTTCTTCACCTTTGACCAGATTGACCCAGAAGGGTGCTCCATTCAGATGGTCCGATGAGTGCGAGGAGAGCTTTCAGAAGCTCAAGTCAGCATTGACTACAGCTCCGGTATTGGTATTGCCTACAGGTTCTGGTTCTTACACAGTCTATTGTGATGCTTCTAGAGTTGGATTGGGAGCGATTTTGATGCAGGACGGTAGGGTGATTGCCTACGCGTCCAGACAGTTGAAGGTGCACGAGAAGAATTATCCAATGCACGATCTTGAGTTAGCTTATTGTTCATGCCTTAAAGATTTGGCGGCATTACTTGTATGGGGTGCAGTGTGAGATCTTCACTGATCATCGTAGCTTGCAGTATCTGCTAAGGCAGAAGGACTTGAATTTGCGTCAGAGGAGATGGTTAGAGCTTCTTAAAGACTATGACTTAACTATTTTGTATCACCCGGGAAAGGCCAATGTAGTGGCCGATGCCTTGAGTCGTAGAGCCGAGAGTTTGGGGAGCCTAGCTTAGTTTTTAGCAGCAGAGCGACCGCTAGAACTTGATGTTCAGGCTTTAGCGGGACAGTTGGTGAGATTGGATTTGTCAGACCCTCCGCGAGTGGTAGCTAGCATGGCTTCCCGGTCATCTTTATTTGATCAGATTAAGGCACGACAGTATTATGACTGCCACTTGTTAGTTCTTCAGGATAGAGTTCGTCGGGGTGATGCCCGGGATGTGACTATTGGTGATGACGGAGTTATCAGGATGCAGGGCCGTATTTGCGTGCCCAATGTGGATGGTATTCGAGATTTGATATTAGCAGAGGCTCATAGTTCGCGGTATTCTATTCATCCGAGTTCTGCAAAGATGTACCAGGATCTGAGACAGCAGTATTGTAGAGGCGGATGGAGAGAGATATTGTTGAGTACGTAGCACGGTGTCTCAACTGCCAGCAGGTCAAGTATGAGCACCAGAGGCCAGGCGGATTAATTCAGAGGTTAGATATTCCGGAGTGGAAGTGGGAGCGGATCACCATGGACTTTGTAGTTGGGCTTCCACGTACTTCGAAGAGTTTTGATGCTATTTGGGTCATTGTAGATAGATTGACCAAGTCCACGCACTTCATTCATGTCAGCACTTCTTATACTTCAGAGCGGTTAGCTGGTATTTACATTAAGGAGATTGTCTGATTGCATGGAGTTCCGGTTTCTATTATTTATGACAGAGGTACTCCGTTCACATCTCAATTTTGGAGGGCCGTACAGAGAGATATAGGTGTTGAGGTAGAGTTGAGCACTGCATTTCATCCTCAAATCGACAGGCAGTCGGAAAGGACTATTCATATTTTGGAGGACATGTTACGGGCTTATGTGATTGATTTTGGTGGTTCATGGGATCAGTTCCTGCCACTAGCGGAATTTGCATACAATAATAGCTACCAGTCCAGTATTCAGATGGCCCCGTATGAGGCTTTATATGGTAGGAGGTGTAGATATCCGGTTGGTTGGTTCGAGCCTGTTGAGGCTAAGTTATTGGGCACATAATTGATTTAGGATACGTTGGAGAAGGTGAAGTTGATTCAAGAGCGACTTCGCACGGCGCAGTCTAGACAGAAGATTTATGCGGACCAGAAGGTTCGGGATGTGTCTTTTATGGAAGGGGATAAGGTATTGCTAAAGGTATCACCCATGAAGGGTGTTATGAGGTTCGGAAAGAGAGGAAATCTAAGCCCGCAGTTTATTGGTCCTTTTGAGGTGCTTCAGAAGGTTGGAGAAGTGGCTTATAAACTTGCCTTGCCACCCAGTATATCGAGTGTTCATCCGGTATTTCATGCGTCGATGCTCAGAAAATATGTTGGTGACCCGTCTCATGTGTTAGACTTCAGCACAGTTCAGCTCGAGGATGATATGTCTTATGAGGTAGAGCCAGTGGCTATTTTGGCTCGCGAGGTCAGAAAGTAGAGGTCAAATGAGATAGCTTCAGTGAAGGTGCAGTGGAGAGGTCAGCCAGTGGATGAGGCTACTTGGGAGACCGAGCAGGAGATGCAGAGCATATATCCTCACTTGTTTGAGACTCCAGGTATGTTTCTAGACCCGTTCGAGGATGAACGTTTGTTTAAGAAGGGGAGAATGTAACGACCCGGTCCATCGTTACGTAAAAACCTGCATTATAATCATTGTAATTGACTTGTCATAGGTTTTTTATTCCGTTATTGATGTGTTAGAGCCGATAGGCTTGAAATTAAGTGGTTGTAGTGAGAGTTCAGTCTTTTAGCCTTTAAAGACAACCTTGTTATGACAAAAGTCAACTGAGAGTTGACTTATTGAGAAATGATCTCGGAATGCGGATTTTATGACTCGGATAGCTTCGTTAGGTGATTTGGAACTTAGGAGTGTGTTCGAAATATTTTTGTGACGCCCGGTGTAGAATTAGGCTTGAATTGGCGAAAGTTAGTTTTTGGCGATTTCCGGTTGGCCGTGGAAAATAGGCTATCTGGGTCGGAATGGAATTCCGAAAGTTGGAACAGGTTCGTAATGTCATGTTGGATATGTCTGCAAAATTTCAGGTAAATCGGAGTTGTTTTGGATAGTTTCGGCATCGTTGGAGGATTTTAGAAATTTCAAAGTTCTTAGGCTTGAATTTGATGTGATTTTGGTGTTTTGGTGTTATTTTTAGTGTTTCGGGAGTGAAACTAAGCTTAAATGATCATATATGAGGTGCTGGTATGTTTGGTTGGAGTCCCGAAGGGCTCGGGATGGTTTCGGATGGTTAACGGGAGATTGGACTGATTTTTCATGCTGAAGTTCTGTTGCTCGTGTTTTTCGCACCTGCGGATGGGGAGCCGCAGGTGCGGTTCCCCAGGAGCGGACGTGGCACCGCAGGTGCGGAAGTTGGCCAAGTGAGGGGATTTTCGCAGGTGCAAGGTAATTGCCGCATCTGCGAGGTCGTAGGTGCGGGAGGTCAATCGCAGGTACAGGATTTGAGGCCCTTAGGATTTTTTCGCAGGTGCGGTTCCGCAGGTGCGTGTAAGTGGTCGCAGGTGCGGACCCACTGGGCAGAAGGTATAAAAATGTGCCTTCGCGAATTTTAGCTATTTTCTCAATATTTCATTCGGGTTTGAATCTTTTTGAAGGGTTTTGAAGAGGGGATTCGATAGTTCTTCACCAAGGTAAGATTTTTGGACTCTAAACTCGTTTATATGTGATTAAAGGTCGGAATTATGGTGGAAATTAGGGAGAAATCAGTGTAAATTGGGTCACTAGGGCTTGGGATTAAGAATCTTTAAAAAGGTGATTTGAGGGGTCATTTGGACTCCGAATTTAGTGTTCTTTATATATACGGACTCGTGAGATGATGAAGAACAGTTTGGTATAAAATTTTCTGAATTTCAGGACGTGGGCCCGGGGGTCGGGTTTGACCAATTCCGGGATTTTTGAGTATTTTTGATACATTTCGATTGGGATTAGTTCCTTAGCATATTATAATGATAACATCTGATTGTTGGTAGATTTCGAGCATTCGAAGGCCGAATTTAGAGGCAAGGGCACTGCGGAGTAGTGTATTAGCCGATTTTGAGGTAAGTAACGCTTCCAAACTTGGAACTGAGGGTTCGAAACCCAAAACTATTTGATATTTGCTGTTAATTAAGGTGACGCACTTGCCAAGTGACGGGTATGCGGGCGTTTACCAAATATTTGTAGCATGTCTCATCCCATGACACTGTCTAATGGTTATCTTAGGTCGATATTTGTACTGTGAAGGTTGTATTTACCTTGAACGCAATAGAAATCATGCAAAGTATAAATGTTAAGGCTTCACGCCGATATGTTTAGACCGGAATGGTCGATTATTGCTGCCTCTATCTGTGATTATTACTTTCATGTATTCAGTCATGTTATAGTATATGTTTCGTGCCTCAGTCTCGTAAGTTGCTAGTTTATTCTATATTATCATTGGTTTGAGCTGATTTTCATATGTTAGAGCATTGTGAGTGAGACTGGAAGGTACTGACTGAGTGAGGCTTGGAGCCTGGTTTTGAGACAGTTATGAGGTCGGACTGCACACCACAGGGATCCTGAAATCACGCCTTCGTTGGCTTGATATAGCGCTTGGGCTGAAAGGAGTCCCTCCGGAGTCTATACACCCCCAGTGAGCGCACGGACATTGAGGGATGGATTTCCCTGGGCATGGATTTGTCCGAGTATTCTGTTCCTGAGATGGATTTCTCCGTGGTTATCATGTTCCGGAGATGGATTTCTCCGTGGGGGCTGGATCGTCCTTTTTCCTCAGTACTTGGTGACTGTGTCACTTGTGTTTATGTAATATCCGGGATGGACTTCCTTGGACCGGAAGGCCGTGTTCTAGTACTGAGTGGACCACCTTATGAGAGAGCGATTACTGAGTATACATCATTCTTGTTTCTATAGGCATCCATGCTAGTATGCAGAGTTACACACATATCTTGATGCATCGTGTTTATTTCCTGACATATTACTGTCATGTCCAATTTACATACTTTTGTTTGAATTATCGGAGGTTTAGTCCGTCACTACCACTCAGCCCGTAGTTTGGTTTTGTTACTACTGAGTTGGTGTACTCACGTTACCCCCTGCACCTTATGTGCAGATCCAGGTACAGAGGAATTCAGCTTGGGTCAGTGAGCACAGCAGTTTCATCAGAGTTGACGAGGTAGCAGCTGGCGACCGTGATCTCGTCTTCTCTTTCCTTTCTACCTGTCGTATTTATTTTCAGACTATGTTAGTCATTTCTTTTGGTTGTATTAAGTTTAGCAGCTCATGACTGTGTGACACTGGATCCGGGGTTAGTAGGATTTGGTCTTTTGAATTTCATAAACTAGTTTTCCAAAAATATTGGATTTATTATTATTATTATTAATGATTCAGACTTGTTAAAAAGGGCATTATATTGGAACTTGTATTTAGTTAGATAAAATGGGTGGCTTGCCTGGTTCCACGACAGGCGCCATCACCACCCCGAAAATGGATCGTGACATTACACCTATAAATCCGTCACTGGTATTGATTATATTCAGGTGATATACGTCCATAAATTTGGCCAGGTTTCTAATATCAATATAAGTATTTTTTTGTTTTGGTTTTTTACCCTTATCAAAATATTTAATACCAAATAATTCGAAAGATGCGCAAAATAAATGAAGTGAAAAAGCAAAGCAAGTAGTTCGTCTCTTATTTCGTAGTACCAATACCACATTGCTAACTAATGAAAAATACCAAAACAAAAGGAAAACCATTCTTTACTTCAATAATATGAGGAGGGATCAATCCAGATGCAGGGTGTTGGTTGGTCCAATTTGTAACAATTTGGACTTGAGAAAGCTGCATTGAAAGAGTAATATTTGCGAGTGGCCAAACAATAAAAAACACCCTTGTTGTTGTCACGAAACATTGGAAAAAATATTTTATTTCCTAATCCTGGCGCAACACAAGGTTTCAAGAATGAAGCTTCTTTTTTCACAAATAGCGTTCTGTTATCCAAACTTGTTATTTGTTCCCTCTCCAAGTTTTCATCGTTCACGTTGTATTTCCAAACCTCTACTTTCCCTTCTTCATGAGTTAGAAATACAACCAATATTCCTCCATTATCAGCATCTTCAGCCGTGAAAATCTGTTCAATTGAGTTTCTTAATCGACGTGGTAAGGAATCCCAATAAAATTTCCAGGTAGGTGTCTCTTCAGCTGAGTTATCCTCGATACTTAGTATTCCTAGATTCCCTTTATTGCCTAATAAGTAAACACTATTGTTTTTGAAAAACACCGGGTTATTGCACATAAATAATCCTTCATCTTCATCATAAAAACTATGGTACGTCCATATGTTGTCTCCAACTTTGATGATGCATACCAATGGGGGAGAACCAGCGATGAAAAAACCGACGACAAAACAATCAGATGATGAGGAATCTGGAGGACACGAAAATGTCCATGAGGGGAATTGGTTTCCCAACTCCTCATCTATATTAGGGAGTTGAATTATGACATTGGTAATGGGATTGAAAAAGAACATGCGACGTCTGCCTTGACTTATGAGCAACCATTCTTTTATTGCACAACGAATTCGGGAACCCTTTAACTCAGGTGGGATATTCATCTTGTGAGTTACAGCATTGTAGAGTGGATTAAAGAATTCTAATTCGCCTCTTTCTTCATATATAGTCATCAAACAAGGTGTATTGATACAAGAACCATAATCATGCAGAGGCGGAGGAGGAGGCCGAGGGGTCAGTACTGTAGGCAAGCGCCAACTCCTACAAACAAGACAAAACATAATATAATCTCTACCAAAAAGACGTGACGAGATTAATGCGAGTATATCAATTGGAGTATTAGACCAAAGAGTATCATCATCCGCACGCTCCATGTTCTTGATTTGTAAAAAAGAATAGAGGTTAAGGATTTGCTTAAATATTGTGAATGTTAGTTTGTACCAAATCCAACTAGAATACGAATTTCCTTAATTAAAAGTTAATGTATTTGAACCTGGAAAAGAATTCCTTTCCTTATTTAAAGCTGACTCCTTTCATTATTGTATTTGAATTTGCTCATTCTATTTAAGCTGATTATTTCACCAATACTTATTGTTTTGCAGAAGGAAAAAAAGAGATGGGTGAAGCTCCTTTGTCTCCGCAACAACACCCTTGGCTTGTTATTTTTCATGGAGCTGAGAAGCAAAAGCAAACATTTTTCAGCATCTCAGAAGATCGGTATTACATGCGAACTATACCAGAGCTTCGAAACAAAAATATATTATGTGAATGTTCTCATGGGTGGCTGGTATTACTTGACTCAAATTCTGGAGATTGCTACATTTGGAATCCTATTTCAAATGACAAAATCCAACTCCCACCACTCCCAGATACAGGTTGCTACAACCAACTACAATGCCTCTTGTCGGCACCACCACATGCGCCTGAATGTTCCATTATCTTCTTTTACCCCCCGTCTTCACTTTATTTTTGTAAGCCAGGGACGACGTATTATCACAAATATGATTTACGACGAATTGGCGGAAATAGCATATTGTGGTTCTGGACAATTTTCAGAGGAAAGCTTTATGGACTATCTTCTCTAAAAAAAATTCTACTACTTTTCGATCTAGATCATGACTCAGGAATAGTAACACCAACACAACTGGTGAACCAACCCCCGGATGATTTTGAAGAATTCTTTGACATGCCAAGCTCTGCGTCTAACCTCATTCAATACAACGATAATGACGCGTTGTTGTATGTTCACACGTTGTATCATGGATGGCAAATGCAAGAGATATACGGCTTTCTCGTGTTTCGGTTTGATTTTACACAAAAAGCGTGGGTAAAGGTGAAAAGTATTGGCGAAACTGCAATTTTTCTAAGCAATTATCAGGGAACAATTTGCTCCACAAAAGCTACTAATCTCAAGAGAGAATCCATCTACTTCACTAAGCACCAAGACCGTCGTCTTTATGTATTCAATTTGGAAACACAGAGCCTATCACTATCCCTCCCATGCCCACATGTTAGCCGCAACAAAAACTCTCAATTTTACTGGCTAACACTTGCTCCCAAATCCAATTAATCGTATTTTTCCGACTTTTTTTATAATTTCTTTCACGGGGCTAATAAATTTTAAAAAGAATTAAATTACATCCTTTTGCTTATTGGATATTTTAGTTTTGAATCTTTTGTGTCTGCTGGACTATTACTATATTTGTCTTTTGCCAACTATTTTATATTGTTAAATATATATTTTTTGTTGCTTGTTCTAAATATTTAATGTAACAAAAAACATTATTTTAGTAGGTTATGTTCGAAATAACAGGAATAGAATTATACAAAGTTAATTGTCAGCTTAAAATTGATAATGCCAATTAGTGAACGTAGAACATAAAACACAATTACGCAACAAAAATTATTAGATTTTAAATAAATAAAATCATTCAAATTCTGCTTGATTATATCAAATCCTCTTTGTATAATATCAAAAGATGGAGGAAGTAAATTATTCTGAATCAAAGCAAGTTAAATTGTAGTTTAAAGTAGAGTGCCCTTTTAAAAGGAAAAGAAATTTAAAAGGAGAGAATGACCTTCTTCAACTCCAATTTATACTCCTTAAAACTCTGGAGTTTATTTTCATGAACCTTTTAAGGGAAACTAAACGTCCAAATTTGGTGGTATTTTTGTATACTAAATGCCTCATGTTAAAGCCTAGAGAACAACCAAATACTGCACAGTTATAACAAAAATGACGAAGTCAATATGAAGTAGTAGTTGGAATTACATGCTTAGCTTTTACTTTGCCCCTTAAATATAAAGTACTAATGCTACTTCAACTATTATTGATCTTGAGGAGGACTTTAAAATTTTCCTGATTCAAGGACTATAGAATACTATAATTTCGAGCAAATAACATAATGTCGATGAGCTGAAGCTAAACGAAATTCACATAAAGTTATTAATAATTAGTATTTGTTGCACAAAACGAAATAAACAAGAGCTGAGATTACTAAAAAAAGTAGAAACGAATAAATAAAATTTGTAAAATTATCATATGAGTGATGGAAATCATGAAAGAGAAGTTTAAGTATGTAATCTCATGAATAAGTGCCCCTCCAAGTTTAAAATGTAAACTGAGGAAGCAAATTTAGGCTGAACAGATCGATGTATTCTTTGAAGTCCAAATTACACTACTAAAAATCCGAAAAAATGCGACCTCGAAAAGCAACCAAAGTTGGTCGCTAATCAGTGCAAAAGCGACCAAAAGGCATCCAAAATGGCTTAGTCGCTTTTTCGTTGGTCCCTTTAATTTAGGGACCAAAGTTGGTCGCTAATTAAGGTAAAAGGACCAAATATTCCGATATCAAAAAAAGCGACCAACTTTGGTCGCTATAGTATTTTAATAATATAAATTTAGCGACCAAAGTTGGTCTCTATTTTTAAATTACGTTTTTTATTTATTTATTATACAAAATATAGCGACCAACTTTGGTCTGTAAAAAAAATATAATATTTTAAAATCTAGAAAATAGTGACCAAAGTTGGTCGCTATTTTATAATTTTTTTAATTTTTTTTAATAAAAAGCGACTAAAGTTGGTTGCTATTCTGGAAATCTGAGTTAGTTAGCGACCAACTTCGGTCGTTATTGCCCAGGAAAAAAAAATTATAGAATAGCGATCAAAGTTGGTCGCTTTTTTGGGTATTATTTTGGCAGAAACTACCTATTTTGGCAGCTACACCACCTGCCAGCATATCAAATCCTATTACAACAACAACAACAACAACAACAATACGAACTACAACAATACGAACTACAACAACACAACAACAATACGAACTACAACAACACAACAACAATAACACGATAACAACATTAAAACCAATATTAAAACCAACAAAGTATAAAGTTCAATAAAACTAACACATTAAACTAACAAAACTAAGTTAACACTTATTATAAGCCCATTCGAAAACAGACCAAAGTTGTATTGTCTTGTTCAAAGTATATAAAAGTACTCAAGGACTGTTTCATTCAACATCATTATCATCATCGTCTGATGAATCTTCATTATCAAGACGTTGATGAGAAGGGTCATTTTGTGGAGTCCATGGCTACTTGAGAAATATTCCATCAGATTTTATACTTAGTAATCTAACTGCAACAGACAACTCAGAGTGCTGACTTCCTTCCCTTAATGGACGACTAGCTTCCTCTAACTGTTCAAAAAAATATTTTGCGTCCTCATTAGGAGTTTGTTCAACATTTTCATTGGTCTCACCCTCAAATTGCATCCCAAAAGCATCTGCAACCATATCATGAATTCTAGAATCACGATTTGTATTCTCCACCGACCTACTACTTTCACCCGCAACCATGTTATGAAATTTCTCATTGCTACCATCGATCTCTCCATGATTAGTCCGCACGAAGTAATTCGCTATAAACCCCTTCCTACAAAGATGAAGTCTTACTTCCTCCGATTTTTCAAACCTCATACAGTCACACCTAACACAAGGGCACCTAATTAATTCTTCACTTCGTTATGGTGGAAGTTCCATTGCATGTCTAATAAAGTCATCACCCCTTCTACAAAATCCCCCCGCAATCCCCCGCGATTAGGATAATTCCTATTGTACATCCAAGTACGATGTTCCATCTATACAAATAAAACAAG
>MDKI01265366.1:0-22226 GCA_005239505.1 Nicotiana paniculata
GGGTCATCGATGATGTGAAAAGACGCCAAAGATGAAGAGGTAAAACATCTATAGGTAGATCGTTGTATCTCTAAACCTTAGTACTCCCCTAAAAGGGGGAATATGGAGTGATGTGATAGTAAGTCCGAATTAAGTGGTTCTAGTAATTATGGAATGGTAAAGGAATGCGATAAAAATAATAAAGGAATGATATTTCACTTATCCAAATCCTATCGATATGCTACGATTCCAGAACATTATGCAAGCACGATGTCAAGGAAAGAAAGTAAGGGTTCCTGCTCGGGATGTTATTGATAAATAAGGAGCCAATACAAGAGGTAAGTTAAGACAAAGAAAGTATCCCAAGAAAGATTACACGAAATATTGATATGAGAATAGGCCAACGAGTAGTTAGTAGTTGATTCAGGAAGAGCCTAGTTATAGCTAGACAAGAAGATACAGACAAATCAATAGATCGTGCAAGATAAACATAGTAAGCCCTGACATGGGGAATTTCGTCTCGCAGATATGACATCGTGACCCTTGAGAAATATTCAAATAGGAGTTGGGGTAGTTAAAGGTACCGTATGAATGTTACGAAAATAAAAGAGAGTCTCACTAGGAAGACAGTTAAAACTTCAGTTCAGAAGCAACTATCGAACACATGAGCGTGGAGGTAAGTAACTAAGGATAATTATAAGTGAGTACGAACATCAAAATTTGTATTGGGTATATGATGTAATAAGCTTGCATCTTTACAAGAGTCAGAGGGTCTTCCCTAAGTACTACAACGAAAGACTAGCTAAGGAAATAATGAAGAAGGCTTCAACCTAATCAAAGTAACCTAAAGAGGAAATGGTCTTGTAACAACAGTCTCACAACAACATTGTATGCACCCCATAAGTAAGTGGCACCTATCGTGGCTAATGAACGGGAAGAAAATAAAATCAAAAGGTGATATTCATGATCAGATGGGTTGTATGGAATTCCAATATGTGTGGGCACTAAGATAAGATGAATATTCATGCAACAAGTGGAAAAACGACCAGGAAAAGCAATTTCTTGCGTTTAAAGAAAGTTGAGAAGGAACGAAAAAAATTATTCGATCAATGATCCAAAGTTAACTCCACTTAATATTTTAGAGTATTATCCATGCAGCATATATGTTGACAATCATACAGCCATAAAAGACTCCGATATAAGTTAAAAGAAAGAATTGAGTCCAGGTCATAAATAAAGGATTGAATTGTTAGAAGATTGTATCATGGATATTCCATAGCGTCCATGAAAGGTTAAAGTAATAACTAATACCACGAGCCACAGATCGAAAGATAACTTAAGCCTACATAGAGGCTAGTCAGAGGGAAGAGGAAACTAAAGAGTTACATCAACCAAGTAAATCAGGAGTCTGATTATTGGATCTAGAAAATTATAGAATTCGTGATTGAATACATTGCAGGATCAATCTTAATATCAGAGGTACAAGAGTGATAGTAGAACATCCATATTCTATAATGGCTCTATGATAAAGCCTGTTAGAAGAGTATCAGCCTCATAAGAAGTCAATATGAAGCTCCCACCGGATTGTGTATGCACCAGAAGTGCAAGTATTATAATAGAGCTTCAAGTTGTGGATGTGAATTATACCTACGTGGAAGGATGGTTATGAAAGAGATAGAAGATGGGAAGCGATATTTTAAGGTAAGTAAGGTAAAGGTAGACAACGTACGAGATACTTAAATGCAGAAGGTTGTGAATAGTCCATACTTCGGATACAAGGCTAGAAGGCGAGGATTTAGTATCCAGGAATGATAGTAGCGTTGTCAGTGGCATATTTTCCAGCCTATGGTTTCTATGTATCAAGTAAAGAAGAGTTAGAGATGATGTGATGTCTCGCTTGATGTTCCAGAATAACATAATGAAATCTATGGTGCAAGCAAGTTGAAGGAAGGCTGCGAGTAGTATAAATAGATATGGGTAGGGCACAAGATAAAGTATGGTACAGGGACAAGGTATTAGGAAGACATGAGTAAGGATAAGGAAAGGCGAGTGAGAATGTGAAGAGAATGGATAAGTCCTCGGGATTAAGCCCATGAAAATAAGAGAGCTATGGTTTCTCAGTACAACCTTAATGAACTCAAAGGAATCTAAGACTATGGCATTTAGAAGAGATGGAATGATGCCCTGGTAGTAGAATAAGGGTGTAACTGTTACAGGTAAAGGATGATGTTTCGACCTTCGATTGAGTAATGATTTCATGAATTGTAAGGGATTAAAATACCCACGTAAGGTGAATCACATTGGGATGCTATTAAATACGATTATGGAATTATAATATCGCCCCCAGGTGGATAAGGAAAATCACTTCAAATGTTCTTCGATGCAACGTAAGCCCTAGTGATTACATAAGAGGTTTCAAAGTTACTAGTGGTAAATTGTAAATCAACATTGAGGTGAATCAACGAAGGATGGATAAAACTTACAAAGCATGAGATGATATTATGTCATCATTCTTAAGATGAACAGTAATGAGGAAGCATTAAAGGACTTAGAACTGAGCTCTACCACACAATCTAGATTAAGAAGAAAGAGTGACAGTCCTAAATGTCCTGTAGCCTCATGCTTAAAAGTGTGGTGCATGACACACCCATAAACAAGACTCTACTAGACACGACTTGTAGACTCCCTAGGACAGAACTGATCTGATACCACTTTTGTCACGCCCCAAACCTGGGGGCGAGACCGGCACCCGGTGCCTCACCTAATTTTTCATACCAACTTGCGACTAAGGAACTCTGGACATGTGATGTCATACTTTGGCCATGGGCCTCATTGCAAGACAACTTTGAATGCTGACTAAATATCAATATAGAGCAAGGCCGGCAAGGCCGTCATAACTACTACAACTGGCAAACCAACAAAATATACGAAAAAGGCCTACCAGCCCAACATACTGCACTAACTGACAAGATATGTCTACAAGCCTCTACTGGTGGATATACTGTGATCAGAACATCTCCCCGACCTAATCATACCATATATACATATATACACAAGATGTACATAAAGCTCTAGACCCGACAACTCCGAAAGGCATGGAGCTTACCGATCAAGCTGAATTCGGGCAACACTTAATGAAGAGGTCTACCCATCTGTCTGTCTGAACCTGCACACATGAAATGCAGCGCCCCCAAAAAAGGGATGTTAGTACGAAATAATGTATCGAGTATGTAAGGAAATATACTGAAAGCTGAAACTGAGCTGATAATATAATAACTGAAAGTAACTGGGAGTCAAAGATAATCTGAAGATATGTTTACCTGCTGATACTGACTCAACTCTCTTAATATAGTAAGTAAAATAGTTGTCCGACTATATATATATAAAACTGCTTTGCCGTAGTAGGCTCACTCATAGGCGCTCGGCCATACTAGGCTCTGTATCTCGACCAACCGGGCTATCTCATAGGCGCTCGGCCACAATAGGCTCGGTATATAACTTACCATCTGATCAGAGGTTGCCCAATAGAGGCCTGCCCTTTGATTACAGCTCGATGGTAATGAAAATACGTTAATACTGTATATATAGACTCTCTTCTCTCTTGACTGGAATAAGGAAATACTCAATTGAATATGAGTCCCGATAAGGAGAATACTGCAACTTACAAAACTAGAAAAATATACGTAAATTCCTGGATATGAATTTTTCTTTATGCCTCGTTATCAAACTCGTGTAAATGACGAGATCATGCAAAATGAAGGAAGAGCTTAGACTTAAGATACCTGAGTCGATTCTCTTGAGAAGAATTACACCGTACTCCATTAATATTGCAAAATCTCACGTTAATTTGAAAGCTTGGGCTCAACTTATATGTTATATGATATGCATTCTCATATTAGAAGGTTTGAACGTGCTTTCTATGTAAGAGAATCTTGCTGGACTTTTAAGTTGAAACATAATTTTCCTAAAATTTGATGGACTCTTTCAGAAGAGGTGTAGTGAATGAAATCTAATTTTTGAGATTGTTATCTTTAGTTTAGGTGGTCCCTTATTTAATGATTGGCGTCACCTTAAGGTGTGACACCTTTCCCATTTTCATTATTAGTCATCAAGAAAGCTTAGGAAGCTTGCCACGTTGGGGGGAGGGGAATTTTAATTATTATCTATAATTTATTAATTAACTAGGTAATATCCCGTTACCCGATAATTAACCAATTATCCACATTTTTAAGAATTACCTCAACTTACTTAAAATACTACTCACTTTTAATGCACTTTATACATTTTACTATCATGGCCATGTGGTACCTTGTATGGTACTAGTCCATAAATACCGAGTATTTTTATTCGACCCGCATTTTACCCCACTATGCCAAACTTGGACGAAAATTCATTTTCTTTGACTATCTTCCCCTCTCGCCTCCACAAATTTATTCATCACTTGTTTGAAATAGCACGATGCTTATAATCTCAAAATAATCCCATTCCCGAGCTTACGTCAATTAACTTACGAAAAAACTTTAACATACGAAAATGCGGGATGTAACATCATTCCCCAATTTGGAACATTCGTCCTCGAATGTTGACAGATGCACTTATCATTCTTATAACCCATTGATATTACGAATACTTTAGTGCTCCTCTTGCCATCTAGGCTACTGTTCGATGAATAAGTCCAAAGGCTTGGACGTTCCTCCCTTTAGTCCTCTTCCCCATACCACGACTTATGGTTGGTATCTTTCCAATCTCGTAACTATCGCTACCTTCTATCATGCAGCCTGTACGACTTTGACCTCGTAAGTACGCCTATGCGACTCTTCTCCCCTTTTTCCTCCGATTTTTAGCCATTACTGAAGTTCTTCGCTTGGCACTTTGTTGAACTTACGAATGTTGCTATATCTTGTTTCATAGACCTGGTTATCCATCCGCATGATTTTACTTCATCTAGATAGGTCATATTGTACCATAACTCTTACTTCGATTTATCGTTACTGAGGTCTACTTCAACTCCAGGTTACTCCCGTTGCTCATCTTATATGTATAAGTCTAAGTCGTTTAATGGTTCCTCATTACTGTTCATCTTAAGAATGATGACCTAATCTCCGTTCATACTTTGTGACTTTTGCCCATCCGTTATGATTTGCATCAATATTGATCTACAATATACTACTGATAACTTGAAACTTCTTACGTAAAACCTTGCCACTAGGGCTTACGTTGCATCGGGGAATATTTGAAGTGATTTGCATAATCGTATTTCATAGTATCTCGATGTGATTCACCTTATGGGGGTATTCTGATCTCGTACCATTCGCGAAATCTTTCTCCTTCTCCCTTTTTTTCTTCAAATCATTATTCAATCGAAGTCCCAAATGTTATCTTTTATAATTACACCTTCATTTCACTACCAGGGCAGTATTCCATCTCTTCTAGATGCTACTAGTCTTAAACTCCTTTGAGTTCATTCAGACTATACTGAGCCTTCTATACCTTAGAGAACCCATCAGCTCTCTTGTTTTCATGGGCTTAATCCCGAGAACTTATTCATTCTCGTCACCTTCTCACACACCCTTTCTTGTTCTTACTCTTTTCTTCCTAAAACCTTGTCTCTCTATCATACTTTAGCTTGTGACTTACATATATTCATTTATATTGCTCGCAATCTTGCTTCACCATAGATTTCCTGGTATAATTTTGGAACATCAAGCGAGATATCTCATCGTCTCTAACTCTTCTTTACTCTCTTGGCTAAATGTCTCGGTACCTAGAAACCATAGGCTGGAAAATATACCATTAACGATACTGCTGTCATTCCTGGATACTGAATCCCTGTGATTCTAGCCTTCTACACGAAGTATGGACTATTCATAGCCTTCTACATTTGAGTATCTCGTACGTTGTTCACCTTTAACTTACTTACCTTAAAATCTCGCATCACACCTTGTATCTCTTTCATAACCTTCTTTCCATATAGGTATGATTCACATCCACAACTTGGAGCTTTATTATAATACTACAATTCGGTGTGAGCTTCATACTGACTTCTTATGAGGTTGTTACTTTTCTAACCGGCTTTATCGTAGAGCAGTTATTGACTATGGTTGTTGTACTATCTCTCTTGTACCTCTGATATTAAGGCTGGTCCTGCAATGTTCTCGATCATGATTTCCATAATTCTCTAGGTCCGATAATCATAAACCTGATTTACTTAATTGATGTGCGTCCGTTTGGAGTCATTGGAAGGGCTTGGAGGCCGGTTATGGAATTTCGGAGCGAGGTAAGTCTCCTTTCTAACTTTGTGAGGGGGAATCGTCCCCCTAGGTGAATTAATTAAGTATATGCTATTATCTTTTGGTGCTACGTACGCACGAGGTGACGGGAGTCCGTGCATAGCTACTATTATGACATGTCCGGGTAGCCTAGGACCCACTGCCTTACATGTTGTACCTGTGATCTTGTCTGTGATATTAGACTACTAACATAATCGAAAATGTAATCTAATGACTAAGGAAGATTAGAGTTTATTTTCTAAATCATCTAAAAAAGAGAATTTATTTCCTTCGCGGGCAATTGTATTTCCGAATAAGGTTGTGTGATTAGACGTTATATAAACTTGGCAAGTGAAATTCGAAAAAGAGATTTAAATACTATTTTATGGTTTTTAAAAGAGAGATCTGTCATTTACTTGAGTATTTGCGTTCCCGGCGTATTCGAGGTGGACTGTTGATTGTGCATGATTGCATGTGACCGCTTCGCAATTTATATTCGGCGACCGGAGTGTTATTTCCCCCTCTCATGGGAGCGGGCCGCACGCCACGGCAATATTGAAAGAAATATTATGGTTCGGGTCGTTCGACCCTCGGCAGTGCACAGAGATGATTAATATGATGGCTAAGGCCAATTGTCCTTATCTCGTATGCGCATGCTAAATTATTAAATGTTTTCTTCATGATTTTGAAGTGATAAGATATTTGGGGAAAAATAAATAAGTATTTGTTGATTTATGATATTTGGGCGAAAACAAAGAGGAAATTATTTATTTAAGATATTTTGGAAAATAATGAGAAAGTGGTAACCGTTTGTTTATTTCCAGTTTTTACTTGGATTTTGGTGCCTTATATATATGTTGCTTTACTACCTTTACATGCCTATCGTTCTCATCCTATACTGTTAATTAATTTGCTGGCCCTTAGTGAGTGTCTAATTCGACCTCTCGTCACTACCTCTCCGAGGTTAGGCGGGCAACTTACTGAGTACACGTTATTTTTGTACTCATGCTACACTTGCTGTGCATTTTTATTGCACAGGTACATTCATAGCAATGTGGAGGATTCAGAGA
Source organism: Nicotiana paniculata (assembly GCA_005239505.1). Classification (NCBI taxonomy): domain Eukaryota; kingdom Viridiplantae; phylum Streptophyta; class Magnoliopsida; order Solanales; family Solanaceae; genus Nicotiana; species Nicotiana paniculata. The sequence continues at coordinate 7,319 of MDKI01265366.1, forward strand.
CTTAGGCGAGCTGCATCATCCGGAGGCGATCCGCAGCTGACAGAGTCTCCCTCGTTCTGTATGTGTTTTCATTTTAAATTTCCTAGTCCAATTTGTATTTCAGACAGGCTTTGTGATGATTGTATAAATTCTTAGAAATTGCTCATGTACTTGTGACACCAGGTTCTGGGATGTGTTGGGATATAATTGCTATTATGAAATATTCAAACTAATGTTTTACTCGACAGATTTTATTTAGTTAATATGTAATAAAGTGAAAGGAAATAACTTTTCATAAATGTTAAAGCAGGAAATTATTTCAATTAATTAATGATTGGCTTGCCTGACAATGATGTCCGGCGCCATCACGGCCTTATGGATTTTGGGTCGTGACACTTTAGTTTCCTCTTCCCTTCGATCAACCTTTGTGTAGGCTTAAGCTATCTTCCGATCTGCGGCTCATGACATTAGCTATTATTTTAGTCCCTCATGGACTCTATAGAATATCCAGGATATAATCTTCTAACAATTCAATTCTTTGTCTATAACCTGGACCCAATTCATTCTTGTATCTTATACGAGAGTCTTTTACGGCTGCATGACTGTCAACATATATGTTGCATGGATAATACTCTGAACTCATAAGTGCGTTCATAACATAACTAACTCTGGATCATTGATCGAATAATTCCTTTCGTTCCTTCTCAGCTTCCTTTAAACGTAAGTTATTACTTTTCCTGGTCTTTCTGCCTCCTCGTTGCGTGCCTACTTAGCTTACCTTAGTTCCCACGCATGTCGGAATTTCTTGCACCTCATATGATCTCCAATATTACTTTTGGTTTCGTTTCCCGCTCATTAGCTCCGATAGGTGCCACTTTCTTATGGAGTGCATACGATGTTGTTATGAGGATATTGTTACAAGACCATTTCCTCTTTCGGTCATTGTGTTTAGGTTGCAACCTTCTTCCTTATTTCCTTAGCTAGTCTTTCATTGTAGTACTTAGAGAGAACCCTTGACTCTTGTAAAGTTGTGAGCTTATTACGGACCTTTTGATGTCCTTCCTTGACTATAATTATCCGCAATTACTTACCTCCACACCCTTGTGCTTGTAGGGTTGCTTCTAAACTGATATTTCGACTATCTTCCGAGTGGCATTCTCTTTTATTTTTATAATACTCATACGGTACCTTTTTAACTTCCCCAACTCTTATATGAATATATCTCAAGTATTACAATGTCATAACTGCGAGACTGAATTCCCCATGTTGGGTTTCCTTATGTTTATCTTGCATTGATCTGTTGATTTGTCTTTATCCTCTTGTCTAGACATAACTGGGCTCTTCCTGAATCAACTACTAATTACTCGTTGGCCCATCCCCATATCAATATTTCGCGTAATCTTTCTTGGGTTATTTCCTTTGTCTTAACTTACCTCACGTACTAGCTCCTTACCTATCAATAATGTCTCAGGCAGGAACACTTACCTCCTCTCCTTGACGTCGTGTCTGCATAACGTTCTCGAATCGTAGCGTATCTATAGGATTTGAATAAGTGCAATCTTATTCCTTTCTCATTCTTATCACATCCTTCCTTTATCATTCCATAGTTACTAGAACAACTTAATTCTGCCACATCACACCATATTCCCCCCTTTAGGGGAGCACTAAAATTTAGTGCTACGATGATCTACGTATAGATGTTTTAGCCTCTCATCTTTGGCATCTTTCCACGTCATCGATGACCCTTACTCGTCTTGTCGTAATCCTTCTGTACCAAGGATAACAAAATTCCTTACTCGCGAGGGTGACACTTCGTATAACTGGCACATACAGTCCCTTAAGCTTAACTTTGCTTACATTGCTTACTTTAGGAAGCGTCTTCTTGAATGAACTTTCTCTGAATTTCTTATGAATCTTCTTCTGTTGTCCATTCTATTATGGCCGGAACGCAATGTGAAATTCTCATGATGCAGACCATTATCAAATCACTCAATCCTTAATTCATGTTTAGTTTACCTTGTTCACCTGTCCATACTGATTTCTATTACTCTGGGGTCTAACTCTTCCTTCTAGTAGTCGCGTTGGAGTCATGAACTTATCGTTTGAAATAAAGATATGACTTTATGGCCTATATTCTTTTATTGTCTCAAGGTCTGTCACCACTCATCTTTTCCTTCACTTGACTATAGACTCCGTAATACTTTCATCTTTTTTAATCTACCGTTGTCATCCATGTATCACATCTTACTCATAATGCTTCATTAACTCTTTTCTTATTTCCCGCTAATATTTATGTCTATCATTTTATTCTGATAACTCGAACAAAATATTCTTTTGCTTTTAGCTCCCCTTGCTCCATCCAGTTTCTCTTCGGGTTGCTTAATGTTCTCGCTCTACTAGGGACGTGAGCCACACTAAGGTAATATTTATCCCTTAAAGGATTCCAGTGCCTATCTTTATAGTATTCATATCCAGCTGTACTATTTTAAAGTGCACCATCTGGGTGACTCACAAGGAGATCTATTAGCACATTTGCAATATTCTTCGAAAATGTCAACTAACGCAAATAATCCATTCACCATTTTGGGTTACTCTAACCCCAACCTAATCCTTCTATCCTGTCCTTCTCTTAAACCATATCTGTTAGCTCCCATAGGGCATGACTGAGGTAGGTGTGGCCGATTGTATGTACCTCTATTACTATTGAAGGTAATTCAAAATGCTTATGTCTCCCTTCCTAAATGGTAAATAGTGATAATCTTTATTAACTGGGTACCTCGTACCCTTCTTCACTTTGCTTATTTTAGTTGCTGCAACATGTGTCTAACTTCCTGTTCCGTTATTCCTTTTTACCGTAAGAGTGGATAAGTATTCTTTCTGAAAAGCTCCTTATCAAGAACCGTACACCTAAAGTACACGTAAGATCTGCTAAAGACCTCACATTTACTCATCACAAGATGCAAAATCGAGTTCCTCTAACTCAATACTTCCATAGCTATATCTCTTATCAATCGTCTTTCTGAATGTAGGCATCGTGATATTATGAATAAGATGGAGTTTAGGAAATTGAGTTCTTACAACTGAGCTCTACCACACGATTTAGATTAAAAAAAAGAGTGATAGTCCTAAATGCATTGTAGCCTCCTGCTTTTAAGTGTGGTGCACGACACACCCATAAACAAGACTCTACTAGACACGGCTTGTAGACTCCCTAGGACAGAACTGCTCTGATACCACTTTTGTCACGCCTCGAACCTGAGGGTGAGATCGGCACCCAGTGCCTCAACTAACCTTACGTACCAACTTGTGACTAAGGAACTCTGGACATGTGATGTCATACTTTGGCCATGGGCCACATTGCAAGAAAATTATGAATGCTGACTAAATATCAATATAGAGCTGGGCCGACAAGTCCTTCATAACTATAAAACTGGCAAACCAACAAAATATACGAAAAAGGTCTACCGGCTCAACGTACTCCACTAACTGACAGGATATGCCTACAAGCCTCTACTGGTGGATATACTATGATCGGAACAGCTCCCCGACCTACTCATACCATATATACATATATACACAAGATGTACATAAAACTCTAGACCCGACAGCTCTGAAAGCCATGGAGCTTACCGATCAAGCTGAATTCGGGCAACACTTAATGAGGAGGTCTACCCGTCTGTCTGTCTGAAACTGCACACATTAATTGTGGATTTTTGGTTAATTGTGGATTTTTGGTGGAAGATTCACAATGTAATTAAGGAAATGATGGATAAATATTAAATCTCCCAACGTGGTATCAAATCAAAGCCAATTGGTGACTCTTAAATCACATTGCAAGGTGACAAAATTTGATGAATTTTGGTGTCCCAGTCTTACAAAGTGGGACCCACACCACCAACACTTAAAAGTCTATCTAATTAACAAAATGAAATGCTCACAACTACTATGTAACGTGTGAGTCTTCAGCAAAGAGTTCAAACAAAATATCTTAGCATCTTAGCAACGTGAGATTTTGCATTTTTAAGGGAGTACGGTGCAATCTTTCTCAAAAATATCAAACGGATTTTTCCCTAATCCGATCTTGCCGTCAAGTGTTTTGTCGCAATTCTCATGTGTTAGAGGGATTGTCAAGAGAATCGGTTTAGGTATGCTAAGGCTATCCCTTCTTTCTTTTTGGCATGATTCATACGATACAAACGAAACGAGAAAATGCACAACTTTCATAAATGACTCTATTCATAGAATTATTAGGGGTGCCTATGTTCCTGATTTCCCATGTGAATTATCATTATATCATCTGTTCATGGGTCTCATTAAAATACGTAGTTGATAAAGTTATCCTAAAGGTATATTAATCTTATAACATTTCGAGAAATCTTATTAACATATTTCTTATGTATTCCATTCATTTATACATGTGCATTGACCATGACCAGATGACATTATATACGTGTATATTATATGTATATGAGATATGAGAAAAGGTTACGGCGTTATATATGCACCACCACCCGATCAGCTGATATACGTTGATGATTTTGCCCACAGTGGTCGAGATGATATGACGGGATGCCCTTAGAGGCTTGATGATGTTATGTACTTATATACCTATGCATGGTATGATATTTATATGTATATGCCCGAAATTATAAATATTAATGATTCACAGAGTTATTCAGACTTACATGTTGAGTCTTTTACTCCATGTTTCTCTCATGTCTATTATTTATTGATTTTCATTCTTTACATACTCGATACATTATTTGTACTGACGTCCCTTTTTCCCGGGGACACTTTGTTTCATGCCCGAAGGTCCCGATAGACAGGTCGAGAGTCCTCCAAGTAGGTTATCAGCTCAACGGAAGATGTTGGTGCGCTCCATTTGCTCCAGAGTTGCTTATTTGGTCAGTATGATTTGGACGTGTATTGTTTAGTATGGCGGGGTGCCATTTCCTGACCTTTATGGTATTTATCTACTCTTAGAGGCTTGTATACATATGCCATGTACGTGAAGGTTGAATGGCCTTGTCAGCCTATGTTCACTGTACGAGTGATCATTTGGTCTTATAGACCCATATGTCATATGTATAAGTTTGGATTACATGTTGGGTCGTCCAATGTCGAGTGTTTCCTCATGTTTTATTCTACTTATCTCTCGGCAGCCTCTCCGGCTCAGTTACCTATGATATTATGATAGGAAAGATACGTTACGTTGGTACTCGATTGAGTAAGGTATCGGGTGCCTGTTGCGGCCCATCGATTTGGGCCGTGACACCTTGGTCGTTCATGAAATGAGGGATGGACATCATTGGCCCCCTTCCATCGGCCCCAGGTAAAGATCAATTTATTTTACTTATGACTGATTATTTCTCTAACTAGGTTAAAGCACAAGATTTCCAAAAGGTTAGAGAAACGGACGTCATCATAGACTTTATTTAGGACCACATCATATGTCGATTCAGGATGCCCTTCGAGAATGTGTGTGATAATGGAAAGAAGTTCATCGGTTTCAAGGTGACTAAATTTCTCGAAGATCACAAGATAAAAAGGATCCTATCGATACCTTATCATCCCAGCGGGAACAGACAAGTTGAATCGACCAACAAAACCATCATCCATAATCTTAAGAAGAGACTCACCGACGCTAAAGGGAAATGGAGAGAAATACTACCCGAGGTTCTATGGACATACCGCACAACATCAAAATCCAGTATCGGAGCAACACCTTTCTCATTAGTTTATGGCGCCGAAGCTCTAATCCCAGTCGAGGTCGTAGAACCTAGAATTAGGTTACGATATGCAACAGAGGAGTAAAATAACGAGGCCATGAATACGAGCCTAGAATTATTGGATGAAAAACGTGAAGCCGCCTCATTCGATTAGCCGCCCAAAAACAACAGATCGAAAGGTACTATAACTGAAGAGCCAATCTTCAACATTTTAACATTGGGGACTTGGTGTTAAGGAAAGTAACCCTCAACACCCGGAATCCGAATGAATAATAACTGGGTCTGAACATGCAAGGTCCATACCAGATTCTCTAAGTCACCGGAAATGGATCTTACAAGCTCGGAACATTGAACGGGGAACAACTACCGAGCAATTGGAACATATCACACCTAAAACGATACTACTGCTAAGGTAGGACCTCCCTTCCATTTTCATTTCCAGTTTAGACTAACTCTTGCAGGTAGTCAACCTGGAACGATGATGGATTTTTTCGACACAAAGTCTTTATGTCTGATAGCACGCATTGCACTTTTTTTCCCTTAGACCTATTTTGTCCCAAATGGGTTTTCCGATGAGGGTTTTAACGAGGAAACCATTGATCGTGCTAACTTAAAACAATTCAACAGCCTTCTTTCAATCAACCTCAAATACTGGGGGGCATTTCTCTCGGATGTTAACTTTATTATGAGGAAATTACTTCATAGCAGCGGGGTCTCATAGGTAAAATTTGTAAGGGACAAATGGTCAAAATGAATCATTCCCGCATAGGTTGCTCGAGCCGTGGCAAAAAACATGTACGTATGTGTAATCATTCTTCACGAGAATAAAGAAAAGTATTTATCCTTGCTAATATCTCATGCCTTAGAAACATTTTTCTACTTTACATTTTCATACTCTCGATCTATTATGGAAACAAGATTAAGGGCCGATCATAACCATAATTCGGATAATCACCCCCACGCTCGGGGATTGCCGTCCGAAAAGTAAATTCGAACAAGATCAAATTATTGAAACTTCGAGGTCATAAGACCTTTTAGGCAACCCTCGAATTTTAAAGGCCACGGCCACCCTACTCGGGGACTGATACATCGGGCAAGCTCGAAATAAAACAGGAAAATAAGCCCAACGGACAGATCCCGTACTAAGAGGCTACGACCGGATTAACACGGTTTGGAGATGTCCGAATTTCGTAACAAAATAGGCCTTCGAATTCTTTCATAAACCAGTTAAAAAGGCTACCCCCAGCGAAATCATAAAAAGCTTCAATAATATCAAGTATCGAAAACTCTAATGAATACAAAATTGTTCGAACTCTCGAAGAGGGTAGAAAGCCTTACAAGTTTTTTTTAAAATACGAATGATAAAAACTTTTTTGAGCCGAAGAGGGTAGAAAGCCTTACATATAAACAATCTTTTACAAAGGCCAGATCGGCTAAACACAAAAATGCAAAGGCCCAAGGGCTGCTTTTACGTCGAGTTCGAGAGATCTATCTCGCTCAACTATAAAACCTAAGGGTTACTTTATTTCGAATTCGAGCAGACCGTCACTCGATCATAAATCCTAAGGGCTATACTGATTCGCTTTCAAGCAAATCGTCTTTGTCACGACCCGAACCAATGGGCCATGACGAGTACTTGAGTCCTACCTGTCGAACACCCTTAAGCATGCGTCCAAGATATAAAGATGAATAACATCTATCAATAACCTACGGAATTACGAGAATAACATACGTGAGGGTAACCTGTCCAAAAGACATTATACTTATACATGCGGAATATAGTAGGGCGAGCCGACAAGGCGGCTAGAGACAACTATATATCCAAAATGGGAAGCCGATAAGGCCACATGCTATCCAACTATACATAACTGTCTACAGACCTCTAATAGAATATACAACTGTACAAGGACAGGACTAGGCCCCGTGGTACCCATATATGTATACAAAAATATCGTACCAAGATCCGAAGCAGCTCCAGATCAAATGAAGCACACCAACTCTCGCTGATCAAGGATTCTAAAAAAGGGGACTGTCAACTTGTGTGCATGCCTCTGAGGGCATTCCATCATATCATCTCGGCCACTGTGGGCAAAATCATCAACATATACCAGCTGATCAGGTGGTGGTGCGTATATAACGCCGTAACCTTTTCCCATATCCCATATACATATAATGTATGCGTATTGTCACGCCCCAAAATCGGGGAGCGCTACCGGTGCTCAACCGAGTGAACCCGGTCGAGCAAGCGTATTAGACCTTTCCTACCCGACTCATTCATGATCCAAGAGGGGACGGGTTACCATTAGTTATACAGGGGAGAGATCATCGATATATATAGACATTGCTAGCTCATTTTACATTATATTCATTACACCATAGTTAAGTTCGCAAAAGTACATACGGTTTACAATTAAGTGGTACAAGAGTTTCAAAATACAACCTAATCCAGTGACCCATCCAATAACCCTACATAACCCACACAAATGTCTACGGAGCCTCTAAGGATATAAAAGACAGTTATGATAATGCCAGCAACAAGGCCCCGGCTATACCTCAAAACGTGGTAACTTATAACAAAAGAAGAACTACATGACCCCTGGAAGAAATGGGGGCTCACCAAGACTGCTGTGAGGAGGATGCACCACTATCTGCAATCGACACTGCCTGCTATAGAACCACCTACATCCATTCAAAGATGTAGCACCCCCGGCAAAAAAGGACGTAAGTACTGTCGAATAGTACTAGTATGTATAATTAAACGCCATATCATTAGAAAGATCAATAATACAAGAAGAAAATAATCATGAAATCAATGAAAACCTTATTCAACACCACATCATCAAATTAAGGATCACACAAGCTTTCAAGTGAAATTAATATAGCTTTATCTTGGGCCATCATTAGCATTAACACCCCATTAATCACAATACCACCGTACTCTTATACGGAGTCCGATCACGACCCGATCGGTTAGTTCATATCCCTTGGAGACATTTTTCCACAATATCAATTCCTGTTTCAATTCCCAGTGAAATACCACTATGTGTGCGGGATGGTGTCCGATCACGGCCCGATCGGCTACGCCGTCTTGCTCAAGACATTTCCATTTTTCATCAATCATCTCATTTCTTGTTTCACACACATATTTTAATTCCTTAAATGCTGGCGGCCATAATTTTTAATCCATACTTGGAACTTGGCCGCATTTCATGATTTGAGTCCTTTCCACATATGTCACATTATTATCAATCTTTTCAACAAGCCTTTCAGTTCAAGATATTAAGTACACACAGGAGAAATCATGAATTGTGGGCATATAGAGGTTGTCACATACTTCGGCAATTTAACGATATTCCATAACTTCAATACATCACCAAGTAACAACATAGCATAATGGGGAGCATTTAAATACATATTGGACATAAAGTCTTACAACACAAGCACGTTTGAGATGTCATTTCGCACATCAATCAAGGTTGAAACTTACACCAATTGAGGGGGGGAACCATGGTGGTTCGATATCTAAGAAGAGGGGTTTTTAGCCATACATACCTCGATAAATCTTTCCTTACGTTCTACAAAGACCCTTAGCACCTTCAATCTATTTTAGGAATATCACAAGTTGATTCAAGAATTAGAAGGATGATCAATACTTTAGCCCATTTGTGCGCATTATCAAGCATTAGATGTGCATTATATTTTAAAGGTCTCTTGTGAAAGATTCAATCAACCCATTGCCCATCCTTAACCATTTTTAGCTCACATTCATCTTAGTTTCCCTCACCACACATGCATGCAAGACAATTAACCCCAAGCCCATGAACTATCTTGGTAATCACCCATTTCAGCAGAAGTTTCGAAATATTGAGCTGAGCATAGATTCTTACCTTTAACGACATGGGACCGGGTTAAAAATTAAGAAATTTGGAGCCCGGACACGGATCTGCGATCGCATATGCGACCGAATAATGATTATGCGGCCCCATAATGTACCGCAGAAATACACACTTCTGCAAAACATTTTCCTTTAGCTTAATAGTAACTGTTCAATCCAAAAAGTCCGGACAATAGCACATAAATCTAATCTCAAAACTACAAAATTACGGGTTTCTAGGTAAAATTTTACGGGGCCTTACATCCTCCCCCACTTAAGATCATTCATCGTCAAATGGGGATCAAGGTTCACTCAATATCATCTTATGCAACTTCAGTTTTCATACCACAAACCAACAACCCCTAATTTGACTAACTTCCTAGATTTTTGAAAATTTTGCCAGAGTTTTCCTTGTAGTTAAGCCTATCCACCTGCCTGAGAACCCCAAGACACATCCTAGCAACATATATACACAACCCATGGACGTAACACCGCCCAAATAATACCAACCGTGGCACTATAAGCATCATATAACCAAAAGGAAACATCTTTTATATTAACTGGACAATTGATAAAAGTTCATAGGTGACAATTTCATAAAAAGAATTACACAACTATTTAAACAAGTGAGGGTACTTCCTCTTCTTCTCTTCCTCGGCCTTCCAAGAAGCCTCTTCAACTTGTTGGTTTTGCCATAACACTTTCACGGAGGCAATTTATTTATTTTTCAACTTTCGAACTTTCCTATCAAGAATGGAAAAGGGAAGCTCTTCATATGAAAATTCTTCATTAACCTCAATGGTCCCACTACCTTCTTTAACATAGACACATGGAATACCGGGTGCACCAACGACATCTCGGGTGGTAGCTCAAGCTTGTATGCTACCTTACCAATCCTTTAGATGATTTTATACGGGCCGACATACCTCGGACTCAATTTTCCTTTCTTTCCAAACTGCATAATACCCTTCATGGGGGAAACCTTCAAGAATACCCAATCATCTTCTTTGAACTCCAAATCTTTGCGACGAATATCCAAATAAGATTTTTGGCAACTCTGAGCAGTCTTTAACTTCTCCTTAATGATCTTAACCTTTTTCATGTTCACAAGGTCATGCCCTATCAGTTCGGCTTTCCCAACCTCGAACCATCCAATAGGAGAACTACATCTCCTACCATATAATGCTTCAAATGGTGCCATCTGAATACTAGCATGGAAGTTGTTATTATAAGCAAACTCGATGAGTGGAAAATGATCATCACAGCTACCTTTGAAATAAAGAACATAAGAACACAACATGTCTTCAAGCGTTTGAATAGTCCGCTCTGCTTGCCCCTCGGTTTGTGGACGGAATGTTGTGCTACGGTTTACCTGTGTATCTAAACCTTGCTGAAATTTCTTCCAAAAGTTAGCCGTGAATTGAGCCCCATGATCTGAAATGATTGAGACTGGAGTGACATGAAGCCTGACTATTTCCTTGATATACAATTGAGCATATTGTTCCGCGGTGTCGGTGGATTTAACTGGTAAGAAGTGCGCTGATTTCGTGAGTCGATCCACGATTACCCAAATTGAGTCAAACTTACGCGGAGTGCGTGGTAACCCTACCACAAAATCAATATTGATCATTTCCCATTTCCACATTGCGATTTCTATATTTTGTGCCAACCGACGGGGCCTTTGATGCTCAGCCTTCACTTGCTGACAATTTGAATATTTTGCCACAAAGTCCAGCATACCCCTCTTCATGTCATTCCACTAGTAAACTTCCTTGAGATGATGATACATTTTTGTAGAACCTAGGTTCACGGAATATCTAGAAGTATGAGCTTCTACCATGATTCTCTCCCCAAGACCATCCACGTCTGGAACACATAGTCGCCCTTGGTATCGTAATGTACCGTCATCCATGGCAAGAGAAAAAGTCATAGTCTTATGTTTATGAATCCCCTCCTTCAGCTATACTAACACTGGATCATTGTATTGCTTCTCTTTGACTTCCTCCACAAGCGATGATTCCACCCTATTCCTCACAATCACCCCTCTTCATTAGAGTCCACAAGACGAACTTCCAAACTGGCCAACCGGTGAACCTCCCGGGCCAACGGCCTTTGACAAGCCTCCAAGTGAGCCAAACTACCCATAGATTTCTGACTAAGAGCATTTGCCACCATATTAGCTTTCCTCGGATGATACAGAATGTCGATGTCATAATCCTTGATCAATTCAAGCCACCTTCTCTGCCTCAAGTTCAATTCCTTTTGTTTGAAAATATATTGAAGGCTCTTGTGATCCGTAAATACATCTACATGGACCCCATACAAATAATGGCGCCAAATCTTTAATGCAAAAACCACCGCCGCAAGCTCTAAGTCATGTGTTGGATAGTTCTTTTCATGATCTTAAGTTGCCTTGAAGCATAAGCTATAACCTTACAATGTTGCATCAATACGCACCCAAGACCGATCTTTGAAGCATCGCAATATAACACAAATCCCTGTGCACCCTCCGGCAGGGTCAATACTGGCGCCGTGGTCAATCTTCACTTCAATTCCCGGAAGCTCCTTTCACAAGCATCGAACCATTGGAACTTAACCGCTTTCTGCATCAATTTAGTCAATAGAGAGGCAAGAGTAGAAAACCCCTCCACAAACCTCCTATAATACCCGGCCAAATTTAAGAAACTGCGAATCTCTGTTGAAATGGTAGGTCGAGGCCAATTCCTTACCGCTGTAATCTTTTGAGGATCGACCTTAATTCCTTCTCTGGAGACGACATGACCCAGGAATGTAACAGATTCAAGACAAGATTCACATTTCAAGAACTTCACATACAATTGGTGGTGATGAAGAGTCTGCAGAACTGCTCTGAGATGGTCGGCGTGGTCCTCCCGACTCCGAGAATACACAAGGATGTTGTCTATGAACACTATCATAAAGGAGTCAAGAAAAGGCTTGAAGACTCGATTCATAAGATCCATGAAAGCTGTCGGGGCATTTGTAAGCCCGAAAGGCATTACCAAAAATTCAAAGTGCCCATACCGGGTTCTGAAAGTTGTTTTCGGAATATCCTGCCCCTTATCTTCAATTGATGATATCCGGACTGAAAATCAATTTTGGAAAAGAACTTAGAACCTTGTAATTAATCAAACAAATAATCTATCCTTGGCAATGGGTATTTATTTTTGATTATGACCTTGTTGAGTTGCCGGTAGTCAATACACATCCGTAGCGATCCATCCTTTTTTCTGACAAAAAGAGTCGGTGCGCCCCAAGCCGACATACTCTGTCGGATGAAACCTTTCTCTAGCAAATCTTTCACTTGTACTTTTAGCTCTTTTAATTCCACCGGCACCATTCTATAAGGGTGAATGGATATAGGCTGCGTGCCTGTCATCATATCCCAAAATCAATCTCCTTGTCTGGTGGAATCCCAGGGAGCTCATCCTGAAAGAGATCGGGGAATTCATTTAAAATTGGCACGGACTCAAAGGTAGGTGCCTCAGCATCGGTGTCCGTGACTCGGACCAAATGATAAATACACCCTTTTTTGATCATCTTCGTGGCCTTAAGGTAAGAAATAAACCTACCTTTTGGCACTACATTATCTCCCTCCCATTCAACAACTGGCTCATTAGGAAATTCAAGCCTCATAGCTCTAGTTCGGCAATCGAGTTTGGCAAAACATGAATAAAGCTAATCCATCCCCATTATTACATCAAAATCAACCATCCTCAATTCAATAAGATCGGTCATGGTATCCTGACCACGCACCGTGACAACGCGATCCCTATAAACCCGTGCGGCCATAATAGACTCGCCAACCGGAGTAGATACAGAGAATGACTCATGAAGCTGTTCCGGTTCTATCCTGAAGCTCATAGTAACATAAAGAGTAACATAGGACAAGGAAGATCCGAGATCAATAAGGGTATACACATCATGAGATTGGATAATCAATATACCTGTGACGACATCTGGAGAAGCCTCTGCACTCTGTCGTCCACTCATATCATAGAACCGGCTAGGTCCTTCCGAACTCTGCGTACCACCCCTAGCTGTACCACGCCCTGTGGTTGCTAGAGTACCTCGAGCTGGAGAGAGAGCAGAAGATGTAGCAACTGTTGGACTGGATGGCTGAGCTGTGCCCCTACCCGCACCCTGGAGAGATACACGACAATGTCTCTAAATATGTCCCCTTATCACATACCATAGCATGTGGGTAAGTCCATGTAGAAAATCCCTAAGTGCATCTTCCCGCACCTGCGGCATGGGGTCCTCCACTGCTGCTGAGATCTCCCTCCTGACCGACCCTACCAATAGGGTCCCATGCTACCCTGACTAGGCTTGAAACGACTTCATTGCTGCTACCGACTGGGCCGGTGGCGGTGCACTGGCTGAAGACAGTGCAACAAACTGGGATGACCCTGATGACCCTCCCCTGAAAGCCGATCTTCCCTCACTAAATGACTCCTTGAAGTTTCTCGTAGTTCGAGCCTTGCTGCTACCCTCTCGCTCCATCCTGTTTTTCAATTTACGGTTCTCTGTGGCTTGAGAAAATTCCACCATCTTCCCATAATTCATATCGGAATTCAAGGCAGCTGTAGAAGCCTTATTAATAGTCAAGGAACTAAGTCCCTGAACAAACCGGTGAACCCTAGCCTCCATAGTGGGAAACATGTGAACAACATACTTGGACAGGCGTGCAAACTCTATGTGTTACTCCCACACACTCTTACTACCTTGCTTTAGATTCTCAAACTCCACTGCACGAGCTGACCTCGTCTCAGCAGGAAGAAAATGATCCAAAAAGGCGTCAGCAAACTCGCTCCACCTCTCTAGAGGACTTCCCTCATCGGGAGTCTTCCCACAACTCAAACCACGAATAGGCCACCCCTTTCAGGCGGTCTGCAGCCAACTCCACTCCCTTTGTCTCGGTTGCACGCATAACTCTGTGGGTCTTGTGCATCTTATCAATAAAATCCTGGGGGTCCTCCTCGAGATTTGCATCTGTGAACACTGGAGGCTCTAGCTGAAGAAATCTGTTTAACCTAGAACTGGTAGAATCCCCTTGCTGGATAGAAGAATTGGGTGTCACATTTGATCTTTGGGCCTGGGAAGCCACTATCTGAGTCAACATCTGTATGGCTCCTGTTGGTTGAAATCCCAATGCACACGCAAGTGTACGTGGTCGACAAGTAATATAGGATTTTAAGTCCAGATATCATACCCACAGAGACTTGTGTAAACTACTAGCTAATTCACTTTAATTATTCTTTAACCAAGCCAATATAAAATCAATGATGTAATAATTTATACTAAAATT
>ML332764.1:0-104698 GCA_005239505.1 Nicotiana paniculata
GATGTTTTGCCGTCCGTATCCACTCTAATCTCGAATCTCCCCTCTTGTAGTTGTGTTTTAGGATTCTATTTATAAGTTTGGACAAACCCTAAACTTGTAGGAGACTTCTATTTCAATTGGGAAACACTTAAACCCGTCAAAACTCGGTTTTTCGCCAAACTGGGGACCCTGGCGTTTGGACCCAAAGGCCTGGCGTCTAGGGCTGGCGTTTCAGTCCTAACGCCTGGCTAACGCCAGGGTAGGGCTGGTGTTTCAGCCCTAACGCCTGGCTAATGCCAGGTAGGGTTAGGTTGTTTGGTTCTGTCGCCCGGCTATCGCCCGAGTGTCTCCTTTCGCGTATTTTTCGACGTATTTGCATCCTTTTAGCTCCGTTTCCATCTCCACTTCACCTACACATTAAATAAACTCCATTAAGCACATAACAAGTGTANTGTTAAACTATGCAATTTAGTCTCGCATCACTACTCCTGGCCAGCATGAGTCTAAACTGTGTACGACCAAAGAAAAAAAAGTCCGCTAGGTTGAAAACCTTGAAAGGGGCGGCCTGGACAAAAGTTAGGACATATAAAAATAAAAAATAAAAATAGAAAAATAAAGAAAATTCTACCCATTCTGAACTACGGTATGACTTGATCCTCTTCACCGAGGTACGTAGGCAGCTTAGAGTTTCATTCTGAGTTCAGTCGCATAAATTCAAAAGATACATAATCCCCCAATCGTTGTCCGAATGAAATACGATGGAATGTAATTCATTTAATCAGTATTTGAAAATCGAGCTGGGACGCCATGCTTCTGTTAAACTTTGGATCTCATTTGATTTAAAGGGGACAAGCCGCTATGCTAAATTGGTGTCTGCAATGAAAGGATTAATATATTTTAAGGGGGATGCCAAGCATTTGCATTGAAGTTTGGGAATCCGTTATGCCTTCATGTGTGCCACACCTTCAAGTTATTATGGTCTACCTTCATGACATTTAAAATTCAGAGAGACCTGGACCCAAGATATTTGGTGAGAATGAAACTATTGAATTTCAATTTTTGACAGTTAAAAAGGTCTTACAATCTCAAGGCTCCCACACCAAGATACAAATATTTTGGTGAAGCCCCGCTAATTTGAAACTGTCGGCATATCAGGAACCAAAGTTGACTTTCAAATATTATCTGAAACTATTCTTATGGCATTAAGTTTTGAATTTTGGATATGTTATAGATTTGTAATTTAAGTTATCAATGGATCAAACGGTTCATGATTTAGACATTCCTACATCAAAATACAAATATTTTGGTGAAGCTATGCAAATCTGAAATCGTCGACGTGGCAGAATTTGAAGTTAGCTTCAAAATTGTATCTGGGACGATTCTCAATGTGTTCGATTCTGAATTTTGGATATGTCTTAGATTTTGAAGTATAGTTTCCATGAAATTAAACGGTTCATGATTTAGACATTCCTACATTAAGAGATACAAATAATTTGGTGAAGCCATGCAAATCTGAAATCGTCGACGTGATAGAATTTGAAGTTAGCTTCAAAATAATATCTGGGACGATTCTCAACGTGTTCAAATTTCGGACATGTCTTAGATTTTGAAGTCTAGTTGCCATGAAATTAAACGGTTTGTGATTTAGACATTCCTATATCAAGATACAAATATTTTGGTGAAGTCGTGCAAATCTGAAATCGTCGACGTGGCAGAATTTAAAGATAAATTCAAAATAATATTTGGGATGATTATTAAAGTGTTTAATTCCGAATTTTGGGATATGTCTTAGATTTTGAAGTCTAGTTTCCATAAAATTAAACGGTTCATAATTTTAACTTTTCTACACCAAGATATAAATTATTTGGTGAGACTGCGCAAATCTGAAATTTTTAACGTGGTGAAATCAAACGGTTCATCATTTGGACTCTCCCGCGACAAGATAAGAATCTCTCATTACGAGTACTAAAAGATGATAATTATGCGACCAAGATAAATGTCGGTCAATGTTAAGTAAAAGAGAAGCAATCTGATTTAAGATGAAATAAATATCCACTAGGTCAACCTAACATAAGGATAAAAGGTGAAATAATTCTAAAAGCCTAATCTAAGCACAACTTGTAGTTGGACAAATCCTTGAGCATATCTTCCAAGTACTTCTTCTTCTTCTCCAAATCGGCCAAGTCATCAACAGTCAACAAGGCAGTGCAGCATGCGTCATACTCCTTTCTCGTAGTTGAGGCTCCTAACTTGGCTTCTTCAACTTCTTTCTCAGCAACTTCTAAAAGGGCTTCTAAGTCCTTCTCTTTTTCATGGAGCTTCTTTATCTTCTCTGTCACTGTAACTAGGGACTGGCGGATAGATGACACTTCTCTAACCTTTTCTTATTCTTCAATCATGACATTTTTGAGGTGTACCTCAACGTCTGATATTGCAGTCTCTTTAACCTTCTCAAATAAAGCCGACCGTGTCTCGTTATATGAAGCAACAAGCTCAAAAAGGGACTCTAATAGGCTTCTCAAAGGGGAAATATCCACATCATCCCCATCCATTTCCTCAAGAATCACTTTAGTATTTTCTTCAGGCTCAGAGACATTGTCTGCAATGCTGCCTTTCAGTCTACACTGATTCGAAGTCCAAAGCTTCAAGATAGACTCCTTTCGAATATCCAAGACAACCTTCTTTCCATCAAAAACTGAAGCTGCAATTGTTGGTCGTTCACGCAAATCAGAGCCCAACTTTGCCCTAATTTCATCATGAGAAATAGAAGTTGCCTCTTGATCTTCCTTAGCTGTGGAAGATGATTTATGTGGGTTCGGTCCTTCTACAGACTCACCACTATCTTGTGACCTTGCTCGTTGCAACGCTCCAACGTTGTTAGCCTGAAAAAAAAATGAATAAAGAAATGTAAGGACACTTTAGCAAATTCATTTGCCCAAGGATAACAAAAAGGAAAAGTTTATGTTTTCTTTTACCTTCTCATTCTGAGCTGCTAGTGTTCTTGAAGGGCTATCAACGCTTTGGACCTCTACAACCCCTTCTGGGTTTGGCCTTTTCCTTTTCCAATATTTATCTCCTTTGATATTTTCACTCTCCTCTTGGGATAGGCGCTTATTAGAGGCATTAACGACTACACCAAATGGAATAATACTTTTTTCAAGTGGAGTATGGATCTCTCTCTTTGAACTTCTTTGTGTAGCATAGGTCCACTGCCTGCGCGCATCTCAACTACCTTAGACTGTAAAACAGGAATCCTATCAATCACCAAGACATCCTCGATCCGGTCTTGAATGATATTTGTGATTGGCTCAACAGTATTCATCAAAAATTGTAAGTGGTCTTCAAGAAGGCTTCCATGCGCCCTCGCCCACCAAGATCTATAGTTAGACTATGTAAACTTCTTTATATTGGACCCAAAAGGAGGAAATACCGCCCTCGACTTAGATCTAGTCAACACACAAATCCGTGCAAGTCTTAACCCTTCTTCTAACGAGGCCTCACAAAAATCTTGCTCTAAACGACCAGGAGTGTCTTGATAAAAACCAAATTGGCAGCTAAATCGATGAGGGCTGTAAGGTTCAATAATAAAGTTGTCTACGTCTCTTAAAGGAAGATAATTCAAGCGAATACTCATAAAGAAATTTAACTCGAACTCATCCGCCTTACCATCTTCATAGTAGCGGTACGGATCAGATATGCGGGGCATTGTCGAAGTCCAAATGATATTTTCTCCGTTATGAATACACTTCCTTGCTTCCTCTTTCCCAAAATATCTAGCAGCACCTTCACCGGAACATGCGGCCATGAGAGGAACAGCTGGCCCCTTTGCATATGGAAAATGAGTCTTACAGTAATGGGCTAACTAACCATACACATAATGAGCTGGAAAGAAAGTTTGAGCATGATCAAGCAACAAGAACTTTGAAATCTCGTTCAAACCCTTATATATTATGGCTAAGACCGAGACTGCAAGGCTAACTTTTCGTTTACAAGCAAGATGACACGCGATCTTAAAAGTCCCAAGACGAATGAAGTCACCATCTTTTGAAGGAAGCACAAAAATACATAACCAACAAGATAGAAAAGCAACCAAATATGTTTCGTCTTTCTTGTCACCCATTACTCCTAGCTTATAGAACAAATCTTCTGCTACAATCGACCAATTTACCGCTTCCTCTAGGATCCCTGTAGGATTGTGTGTCGATTTAAAATGAGCAAACTTATTTTCTTTTCTTAAAGGAGGATGAGTATACTTCATTGTCTTTCTGCACCAGAACTCTACCCATTTTTTTGCAGAAACCTTTAGATCGTTGCTACCTCCCTCTCGGAGCCGATGGAAGGCATCGAACAAATGTTCACAAGTCTGGGGAAGAAACCTTCTCCCCTTGTAGTAAGTGCCCGTAAGGTCTTCAACATTTGGCACAATTTCCTCGTAAGGAGATTCTGCTATAGGCAAACCACCGATCTTATACAAATCCCAAAGTGATATGGATAGTTCTCCAGCAGAGGTAAGCAATGCGTTGGTAACATGGCACCATGCCTCACATAAATCCTGCATAATGTTCGTGTTACGATCATATGTGAAGATTGAAGCATATACAACGTCATAAATTCTTGCACCCTCCAGTGTCAAGAGACACCTACTTAAGACATCTTCTACCCATTCCAAGTAGCCAGGTACATAATGAAATTCACCGCCGAACGGCAAATCATTGCCCTATTAAGTCTCCTTGTTAATGATTCGACGCCCTAGGCATGGTAAGGTACTCGCAAAATTCCAAGCATGATGGGTAGTGGGGCGAAGCACCTATGTCTTGGGAGGACGACTATTGTATTTAAGCGTCCAGACTGCCAAATAAGGTGGCTCCCTCAAAGGTACCCATGAAGCTGCATTATACTGGCCGATTAGTGACCTATCAACTGGTAACCCTTCCCCTCCTTGCTTCCCTTATGGTCCGAGATGATAAGGCATTGAGAATTAGAGGAAGAAATTCTGTCTTTGAAGTAAACCATGTTTAGACTGCAAAAAGAGAGAAAAGTGATTATTAGCATTTAGCTAAGAAATGCGATATTCATGGCCTCAAATTCATAATATAATCCTACCATTAATGGAAAAGGCAAAGTATTTGGCTTAGACGGTGTAATGGTCTATCCTCAGATAAAATAAAGTTAAATCTTCAAACAAGATGAAGTCATTAGCTTAGACGGTGTAATGGTCTCCGCTTAAGACAAAATAAATCTTTGGCCCGGGATGGTGTAATGGTCTATGCCTCAGATAAAATGAAGTTAAATTTTCAAACAAGATGGAGTCATTAGCTTAGACGGTGTAATGGTCTTTGCTTAAGACAAAATAAATCTTTTGCCTAGACGGTGTAATGGTCTATGCCTCAGATAAAATGAAGTTAAATTTTCAAACAAGATGGAGTCATTAGCTTAGACGGTGTAATGGTCTTTGCTTAAGACAAAATAAATCTTTTGCCTAGACGGTGTAATGGTCTATGCCTCAGATAAAATGAAGTTAAATCTTCAAACAAGATGGAGTCATTAGCTTAGACAGTGTAATAGTCTTCGCTTCAAATAAAAAATGAAGTCTTTAGCTCAAACTGTGTGACGGTCTTCGCCGCGAACTTTTAAAGGTTTTCGCTATGAACTTTAAAAAAAATCTTGACCACGAGCTTTTAAAGGTCTTCATCATGCATGGATTATCTCGTTAAACAAGAATACATCCTCCTTGTTTTACCTACAAAAAAATACAAAGAAAGAAATCACAAGAAGAAAAGAAAAAATTACCTTCGCGTTAATGCTTCCAAGACTCAAAATGGTTTGCGAACGCTGGAATTGATGCTAATTGAGCAAAGAATATACGAGCTTATATAGATTTCCGAAGGCAGCTGTCGAGGTCAAATTTCCGATTTGGGATGAGCATTGTAATTCGTCTCCTATTTGAATTGAGTTAACCACTGGCCCTCGATGTCCAAAACTAGTTTGGTTATTGTGTTATCACACTCATAATTGGAGACAAATTCCTTGGAATTGTCAATTGGAAATAAGAAGATTACGTGGGTTAGTGTCTAAGTTTGGATAAAATTCCAGAAAAGTCAGGTTACTTTTCTACTTAAAAAAAAATCCAGGGAGAATTGGATTAAAGTAATAATTCAAAAGTCAAAGATGGAGTTATTTTGATCAGTTATCATTAACACTGCCCCAAGTTGATCTCCTAATTGGATAAGAAAATATTATGGCACGTAAAGTTTCTCATCTCCTTAATTGAGAAGGTCTATCTGAGTGATTATGTTGGAGGATTTACATGAAAATGTAAAACAGGAGCTTCAATTTTGAAATTTCATGCTTCACATTGAAGGAAATGTGTGTGATCAAGTCCAATAAGGGATTTTGTTGAAAAGAACAAATTCTTTTTTTTTATCTTAGCGGTACTTCAAGTCTTATCATTGGAGTTCACGAGCTCACACCTCGATAAACCTTGAAGTAGGGGGAATTTGTAAGCATATAAAATTTATTGAATTCAAATTTAATAAATAATTTGGATTATATTATAATATACTAGTCCAAATAAATATTATGTGCTAATATAATTGAATTAGGTCCAATATATATGGATTAAATAAATAAGTCTTAATCCATCGGGTTAGCCTATTTAATTGGGCTAAAGCGATTAGCCCATTTCATTAGGCCCAAAATGTCATTTTCCTAAAGGCCCAAATAGATGCCCACGTGTCAAATGACGTGGCATGCCTAGTCAAACAGAAGAGCCAATGGGATCATGGCACATGTCAAAATGACAAGGCATGCCAAGTCACATTAAAAGGCCAATGAAATCACGCCACGTGTGCAAGTGACATGTTCTGGCCAATAAAATGCGGCCATGTCACACTTCAATTTGATTGGTCGGAAAGAGTTTATTCTTATCACAACTCCTCCCTTCCACAACTATAAATAGAGGTCTTCATAACTCAGAAAAGGGACCAGAAGTTATAACAACAAGCAAGAGAGAGCTCGTGGATCAAACGCCGCAAATTTCTCTACAAGTTTCAAGCTTTAAGAAATCAAGTTCAAGATCAAGAACGAAGAACAAATCAAGGTCAAGTTCAACCAATCAAGCTCAAGCTCAAGAACAAGATCATCGTTTGTGACAACAAATATTGATTCAAGATCAAGCTCAAAGGCCTTTGAATTTATTTACTATTTTAAGGAAGAATAAGAGGATTCATAGAGATTGTAACACTCAAATATTCGAAATAAAATACTACGATTGTTGAAATATTCGGTCTTGATTTTATTTTCTCGACGCAATTTATTGTCTACACAGTGACCGATAAAGATCGAGGCCAGCCGTGATCGAGACCGAGCGGGATGAAGATCGAGCAAGGTCGGAGGAAGCCTGCTAAGTCGAATAACAGAAAGCCGAGATATCCGTGAATCAGGCAAGGATCATAGCTAAAATCTCGACACGTATCAAGTCAAGGCCGATTATTTAGCCAATCACGAGATTTCCTTCTCTATTTATAATTGTACCATAAGTAGAATTCATCTACCATATAAAAGGGGTTCTAATTATTTTGTAAACAACATATTCACGCATAACAAAGGAATATATAACATTTTCTCCCATAAGCATTTTTACTCTGTTGTTCAGTTCATACTTTTCAATTATACTCTTAGTCGGTTCAAGGGCGATCTAGCTCGAGGGCCAAGCTGCGCTTTATATTGGTTTGCTTTATTTTTACAATTAATTTCTAACATTAATCCTCATATTTCTCAATTTGTGCCAAGTGAAATCACATATCCTTAAAACCACTTATAAATTTAATTGTTATCCGATTTTAAGGGTAAATAGTTTGGCGCCTATCGTAGGGCTAAGGATAATAGTGATTGCCTGGTACTAATTTTCATAACACACATTGCTTTGAACTTGTTCTTGTAAGCGTTTTTGATTCCAGGATCAGCATGTCGAGCTCTCAAGCAGTACCTACACACATCAACAATGGCCTTGGTTTTCATGGAGAAAACGCCGCCCCAGGGAACGAAGTGCCTCCAGTTGACCTCGAGGGAGTACCAGTTGCAGACCCCATCGACGCTAGTTCCCATATTACCCTGAATGCAAATCTGGGCATCTACCCCAAAAATAACATCTGCAGAGATGTTCGATCAGCCGGTCAGAATGCACAGGGCTGTGAAGAAGGTCGAATCAGCCTTCGAATAATATTCGAAATGTTGCAGGCTCAACAAGTTGCAATAGCACAACTCCAAAATCAGAACCATGCACCGAGTAGGATCAAACCCAAGCCATCGCTGGAAGTTGTTCACAGGGTCGAACCAGTGCCCGGGAGGTCAAACATGAATGAACCAGGGACCAACCCCGCTACTATGAAAATGCTCGAGGAGCTATCAAAGCAAATCGAATCAGGGGAGAAGAAGATTGATCAGCCATCGGGCGCATCAAAGATACCAGGTGGCACCGACCTCTACAGACTTATCCGGCCCAAAGAAATCCTATTCAAATATGCAAATATCAAGGCACATATGGTCATAGATTAGAAGACCGCAGACAACTGAGGGAGGAGGTAGCATGTTTGATCAACGAAGGGCATCTTCGAGAATTCTTAAGTGGTCGGGCTAAGAACCACTTCAAGAACAGAGATTCAAATAGACATAATGAGCAAGAAGAGTCGCAACGTGTGATCCACATGATTTATGTAGGGGCCGATATTCCTCAGGGGCCCGTATTCAAACGCACCAAGGTGTCGATCATATGGAAAAAGCGGACTCGAGACTACGTAACGGAAGGGACCTTGTCTTTCAATGAAGAGGATGCAGAGGGGATCTTACAACCTCGCAACGACACACTGGTAATATATGTTCTTATGAATAAAATTCAAGTTAAACGTGTTTTGATTGATCCAGGTAGCTCGACCAACATTATCCGGTCGAGGGTTGTAAAACAGCTCGGCCTACAGGATCAAATTTTGCCCGCGGTCCGAGTACTTAACGGCTTCAACCTGGCAAGCAGAACAACCAAATGTGAAATTACTTTGCCAGTGAACGTGGCTGGGAACATCCAAGAAACAAAGTTCCACGTGATCGAGGGTGACATGAGGTACAACGCCCTGCTCGGAAGGCCTTGGATCCATAACATGAGGGCAGTACCCTCAACCCTTCACCAAGTTATGAAGTTCCCGACACCAGAGGGAGTCAAAATGGTGTATGGGGAGCAACCCGCCGCTAAGGAGATGTTTGATGTCTACGAGTTGATACCGGTTTTGGCACTCTCATCAGCAAAGGGATCAGATTCGAAGGGAAAATATGAGGCCAAATAGCAACCACAAACACCAGTCTTGAACCAATCGGAGAAGCAGGGGACCAACGATGACGGCGATTATTGGATCTCTCGATCCTTCATAATTCTCGATGAATCCAACGCCACCAAGTCAACGGTCGAAGAGTTGGAACAAGTCATACTGATCGAATATATTCCTGAACGAAAAGTATACCTGGGCACGGGGTTAACCCCGATCTCAGGTATAAAATTATTCAATTCCTTTTAGATAACATGGATTGCTCTGCTTGGTCCCATATCGATATGACAGAGATCCCACCGGAAATCACTATCCACAAATTAAGCCTGGACCCGAAGTTTCATTCGGTGAAGCAAAAAAGAAGGCCACAATCTGAGGTTAAGAACACATTCATCAAAGATGAGGTAACATAACTTCTCAAAATAGGATCCATTCAGGAAGTAAAATATCCCGAATGGTTAGCAAACATAGTTGTTACATCTCGCATTTTCGTAAGTTGAAGTTTCGTCACAAGTTAACCGACGTAAGTTCGGGAATGAGATTATTTTGAGATTATAAGAACTATGTTATTTCAAACAAATGATGAGTAAATTTGTGAAGGTGAGAGGGTAAACAAATCGAAGAAAATAAATTTCATCAAAGTTTGGCAATTTGGACTAGTGCCACACAAGGTACCGCATGACCATGATAGTAAGGTGTATAAAGTGTGTTAAAAGTAAGTAGTATTCTAAGTAATTTGAGATAATTATTAATTGCGGGGATAATTGATTAATGATAGGGATAATTGTGGTATTAAGAAGGATTATATGGATAAGGATATTCTTTTGGGGTTGCCACATGGCATTAAACCAAGCCAAAGTGGCAAAATGTCCATGATGAGTCAAAATACAACTTGATTAGACGTTCTCCTTTATTTAGAGAATTGGACATAAGTGCCTTGGTTGGTTTCTTACTTGGAAATACAATTCAACGCATTGGAAAATTGAAGATATCAAGAATTTGATACCCAATTACCCCCTTTTGGCATCCATCAACTTCCATTTTTGAAGATATATTTGACAATAATAAGAATTTAGATTTAAGGTTTTTAAGCTTTAAAGCTACAAATAGAGAAAGAGAATTAAGAAAAATGATACAGCCGAGTAAAGAGCTATGTAAGAAACAGGCTTGCAATATTTAAGCTTGCCTTTCCAAGAATAATTTTCTTTCCCAAAGCAGCGTGAGATGCAATTCTAAGGAAGCACAATGCAATCTTTCTCAAGAATATCATACGAATTTTCTCCTACTTCGGTCTGTTGTTACATGTTGTCGCAATTGACGTGTGTTAGAGGGATTGTCAAGAGAATCGGGTCAGGTATGTTAAGACTATACCTTTTTTTTTTGGCATGGTCTATACGAAACGAACAAAATGAGAAAATGCACAACTTCCATAAATGATTCTATTCATAGAAATACTAGAGATGATTATGTTCCCGATTCCCTATGTGTCATATTATTTTATCAACTGTTCATGGGTCTCAAAAATACGTAAGTTGATAAAAGTTTATTTCATGATATTAATCAGAGGCATAATGGTCTTATGACGTACTGAGAGATTTTATTAACGTATTTCATATGCATTTATACATGCACATTGACCCATGACTAGATGGGATTATACACGTATATATATATATATATATGTGTGTGTGTGTGTGTGTGTGTGAGAGAGAGTGAGTGTTGAGTGTGTGTGTATGGGATATGGGAAAGGTTATGGCGTTATATACACACCACCACCTGATCAGCTGGTATATGTTGATGATTTCCCCACAGTGGCTGAAATGATATGATGGGATGCCCTCAGAGGCTTGATGATGTTATGAACGCATTTACCTATGCATGGTATGACATTTATATGCATATGCATGACATTATAAAAATCAAATGATTCACAGAGCTATGCATACGTACATGTCGATTCTTTTACTCCATGTTTCTCTTATATTTATTATTTATTGATTTTCATTTCTTACATACTCGGTACATTATTTGTACTGACGTCCTTTTTTCCTGGGGACGCTGCATTTCATGCCCGCAGATCTCGATAGATAGGTCGAGAGTCCTCCAAGTAGGAAGATGTTGGTGTACTCTATTTGCTCCGGAGTTGCTTGTTTGGTCAATATGATTTAGATGTGTATTGCTTGGTATGACGGGGCTCTGTCTCGACCTTTATGATAATTATGTATCCTTAGAGGTTTGTAGACAAATGTCGTGTACGTAAAATATTGTATGGCCTTGTCGGCCTATGTTCAGTGTACGAGTGGTTATTTTGGTCTTAGAGGCCCATACGTCTTATGTATAAGTTGGTATTACATGTTTTTACCACCAATTTCACGGCAGCCTCTCCGGCTCAGTTATATATGATAGTATGATACGAAAAGATATGTTATATTGGTACTCGGTTGAGTAAGGTACCGGGTGCCCGCCGCAGCCCATCGTTTTGGGTCGTGACAGTAGTGGTAGTCCCTAAGAAGGAAAATAAACTTAGAATGTGTGTAGATTATAAAGACTTGAATAAGACATGCCCAAAGGATTCTTTTCCTCTGCCCAATATTGATCGTATGATCGATTCCACGGCCGGCCACGTGACTCTCAATTTTCTCGATGCCTACTCGGGGTACAACCAAATACAAATGAACCCGGAGGACCAGGAAAAGACCTCATTATCACTGAGTATAGAACCTACTATTATAATGTAATGCCGTTCGGACTAAAAAATACTGGTGCAACTTATCAACGCCTAGTAAACCCAATGTTCAAAGAACAAATAGGAAAATCAATGGAAGTTTATATTGATAACATGTTAGTTAAGTCCCTGCGAGCAGAGGGCCATTTAAAGCATTTGCAAGAGACTTTCAATATACTGAGGAAGTATAATATGAAGCTCAACCCAGAAAAGTGTGCATTCGGGATTGGCTCGGGCAAGTTTCTTGGCTTCATGGTATCTACGAGATCAACACTAATAAAATCAAAGCTATCGAGGATATCACGGTGGTAGATAATGTAAAGTTCGTGTATAGGCTAACGGGGTGGATAGCCGCCCTAGGGCGATTCATTTCAAGATCCTCATATAGGAGTCACCGATTCTTCTCGCTACTTAATAAGAAGAACTACTTTACATGGACTTCGGAATTCCAACATGCCTTGGAGGAACTAAATCGATATTTAACGAGCCCACCGATGCTTCACACCCTGAAAGAGGACGAACAACTTTACTTGTACTTGGCAGTCTCAGAGATAGCGGTAACTGGAGTCCTGGTCCGAGAAGAACAAGGTACACAATTCCATGTCTATTATGTTGGTCGGACCTTAGGTGAGGCCGAAATCAGATATCCACACTTAGAAAAACTAGCGTTTCTTTAATAAACGCCTCTAGGAAATTAAAGCCATATTTTCAATGTCATCCAATATATGCTGTAACAACTTATCCACTTCAAAATATTTTGCACAAACCCGATTTTTCGGGTCGATTGGCCCAATGGGCTGTAGAAATCATCGAGTACGATATTAAATATCGACCCCGAACCGCCATCAAGTCCCAAATCTTGGCAGACTTCATGCCCGACTTCGCGCCGGCCCTCGTACCCGAGGTTGAAAGAGAAATGTTAATAAAATTGGGTACGTCCTCGGGAGTCTGGACCCTCTTTTCGGACAGGGCTTCGAACGCGAAGGGTTCCGAGCTGGGTATCGTACTAAAACCACCCACGGGTAATATAGTTTGACAATCTATCAGGACTTCAAAATTAACTAACAAAGAGGCCGAGTATGAGGCCATGATTTCAGGTCTCGAGTTGTCTAAAAGCTTAGGAGCATAGGTCATTGAGGCCAAGTGTGATTCCTTACTCGTAGTAAACCAAGTTAACAGGACTTTCAAAGTCCGAGAAGACCGAATGCAGAGGTACTTGGATAAACTATAGGTCACTCTACATCGGTTCAAGGAATGGACTTTGCAACATGTACCTCGAGAACAGAACAACGAGGCCAAATGCTCTTCTAAACTTAGGTTCATCGATCGAAGAGGACGAGCTCAAATCGGGGACTGTCGTACAACTCATGGGATCGATGATCGAAGAAGGTCACACCAAGATAAACTCCACAAGTTTGACGTGGGATTGGAGAAACAAGTACATAGAGTACTTAAAGAATGGGAAACTTCCATCAGATCCAAAGGAGTCGAGATTTTTGTGTTCAAAGGCAGCACAATTCACTTTGTCCGAAGATGGAACGTTGTTTAGAAGGATATTCGATGAACCATTGGCAATATTTTGGGACCGGGAGATACCGAATACGTCTTACAGGAAGTTCACGAGGGCACTTGTTGAAATCATTCCGGTGCCGAATCGCTTCTCCACAAAGTAACTAGAGCAGCTACTGGATCGATATGGAGAAGGATGCAAAGGAGTTCGTTCAAATATGTGACAAATGCAAAAGGCATGCGCCAATAATGATTCATCAACCCGGGGAATTGCTCCACTCAATCTTATCCACATGGCCATTCAGGAATGGACATCGTCGGCCCTATTCCGTCGGCCCCAGGTAAGGCTCAATTTATTTTGTTTATAACTGACTATTTCTCTAAATGGGTTGAAGCACAGGCTTTCGAGAAATTCAGAAAAGGAAGTCATAGAATTTATTTGGGACCACAACATATGACGATTCGGGATGCCCTCCGAGATTGTATGTGATAATGAAAAATAATTCATCGACATCAAAGTAACTAAATTTCTCGAGGAACACAAGATCAAAAGGATCCTCTCAACACCTTATCATCCCAGCAGTAACGAACAAGACGAATCGACCAACAAAACCATCGTCCAAAATCTTAAGAAGAGGTTGACCGACGCCAAAGGGAAATGGAGAGAAATACTACCCGAGGTTCTATGGGCGTACCACACAACATCAAATCAATACCGGAGAAACACCGTTCTCGTTAGTTTATGGCGCCGAAGCTCTAATCCTATTCGAGGTCGGAAAACCTAGCATCAGATTCTGATATGCAACAGAAGAGTCAAATAACGAGGCCATGAATATGAGCCTAGAATTGTTGGATGAAAGACGCGAATCCTCCATTGTCCGATTGGACACCCAAATATAATATATCGAAATGTACTACAAATGAAGAGCCAATCTTCGACATTTTAACATCGGGGACTTGGTTCTAGGAAAAGTCACCCTCAACACCCGAAACACGAATGAAGGGAAACTGGGTACGAACTGGGAAGGACCGTACCAGGTTCTCTAAATAATTGGAAAAGGATCCTACAAGCTCGGTACGATGACCGGTGAACAACTATCGAGCAATTGGAGCATATCGCACCTAAAATGATACTATTGCTAAGGTATGGCCCCTTCCAGTTTTATTTATATTTTAAACTCACTCTTGTAGGTGCTCGACCAGAAGAAGCGATGGATTCTTCGACACGAAGTCTTTAGGTCTGAAATCACGCGTTGAACTCTTTTTCCCTTAGACCAGTTTTGTCCCAAATGGGTTTTCCGACGAGGTTTTTAATGAGGCAACCATTGATCATGCTAACTTAGAACAATTGAACAGTATCCGAGGCTTCTTTACAATCAACCTCGAATAATGGGGGGAATTTCCCTCGAATGTCAACTTTGTTGCGAAGAAATTACTTCAAGGCAGTGGGGTCTCGATAGGAAAAATTTGTAAGGGCCAAACGGTCAAACGAACCGTGCCCGCATAGTTTGCTCGAGCCCTGGCACAGAACATGCACGCATGTATAATCATTTATAAAGAGATGTATTTTTCCTTGCCTATATCTCTTGCGTTAGAAAAAAATTTCTACTTTACAATGTCATACTCTTGATCTATTATGTAAACAGGATAAAGGTCCGATCATAACCAGAGTTCAGATATTTAACCCCACGCTCGGGGACTGCCGTCCGAAAAAGTAAATGTAAAACTTCGAGATCATAAGACCTTTTAGGCAACCCTCTATTTTTATATGCCACGGCCACCCCACTCAGGACTGACACTTCGGGCAAGCTGGAAGTAAAACAGAAAAATAAGTCCAAAAGGCAAATCCCCAACTAAGTGGCTACGACTGAATTAACACGGTTTGGAGACGTATGAATTCTGTAACAAAATAGGCCTTCGCATTCTTTCATAAACTGGTTAAAAAGGCTGCCCCCCGCAAAATCATAAAAGGCTCCGATAATATCAAGCCTCGAAAACTGTAATGAGTACAAAATTGTTCGAACTCTGGAAAATTTCTTATTTCATGCTAAGGCATTACAAGTTTTGCAAATACAAATGATAAAAAACTTTTTCAAGATGAAAAAGGGGAGAAAGCCATAAATAATCTTTTTACTAAGGCAAGATCGGCCTAATACAAAAAGAAATACAAAAGCCTAAGGGATATTTTTGCTTTGAGTTCGAGAGACCAACCTCGCTCAAATAAAAAGCCTAAGGGTTATCTTACTTCGAGTTCGAGCAAGCACTCGCTCGATCGTAAAACCTAAGGGCTATACTAGTTCGGTTTCAATCAGATTGTCTAAGCCTCAGACCTTAGAATATAACTTCGTAATTTTATAAGGCAGAAAGGAAGAAAGCTTTATATATATATATATGTCAAAAATCGTTTACAAGGGCAACATGGCCTGATCAGAATTCTCTACGAAATGCCGAAACAACCTTAAAAGAAACACAAAGAAAAATACAAATTCTAAGGGCCTAGTCTTCTCCGGGAGCATCATCTTCACTCTCGGGGATCTCTTCTCGGGGCCCTCTCCACTTTCGGACCCGCTCATCCTTCCAGAATCATCGTCATCGGGAAAGGCCAACTCTTTGGCTTCAATTTCAAGCTCTTTAGAACTCTCGATCTCGCTGTAAGATCGAAGCCACGAGCGTGGATCTCCTCGAGAGTCTCCTTTCGAGACTGCATTTAGCATGCTCGGCAACCCAATTTGCTCGAGCCTGAGCAGCTTCGGCAACCTCCTTTGCTCGAACTTGAGCAACTTCAACGTCGGTCCGGTAGATGTCCATCATTGCATTAGCATTAGCCTTGGCCGCTTCAACCTCCAATTTGGCCGCTGCAAGTTCCGTAACCAGATTTTCTCGATCAGAAGTTGCTGAACCCTACCGAGGCTGGAACTCCTCAATGTTCTTGGCTTGCACCAAGGCTTTCTCTTTCATGCTTCGGAGTTGGGTTTCGGCCGCGGCCAATTGAGTTCGGGCAGCCTCCTTTTCTGAGGCAAGGCGATCCATGTTCTTCTTCCATGCCACGGTCTCCGTCTTCACTGCATCCACTTCCTCACGAAGTTTCCCGATCATATCGGGCTTTTGCTGGACCTGTGAGACCGAATTGTTAGCCACCACTCCCAATTTAGTGTCATTAACTTCAAAGATTCTTTTTACCTGCTCGGCCAGATCAACTTGTTCTTTCTGAGCTGCTTCTAGCTCATCCCGAAGTCCTTTTGCTTCCCTTTCTCTCTGCTTACTGAGAAGCTTGAAGGCATCTTTCTCCTCAGTGAGTCCTCGGATTTCGGCCTCACACCGGCTCATCTCCCCTCGTGGTCGGAAGAAAGCCTCATGATGAAGCACAAAAGCCTATAAGAATAAGAAAGAAGGAATTATGCAAAGAGAGAAAAGTACAAGTATGAAAATTGACATCAGCAAAGAAAATATGGATTTACCTGGTTGCCTGTTGGGCTTCCTTGAAAAGAGAAGGCGCACCCAACTCATCCATTTGGTCTAAGTCTTCTTTCGTGACCAAACTTCGAAGGTAGCTAGCCACCCCTACATGGGAAGTAAGAACCCGTGCATCCTACGGGACCGTGATAATGATTGTTCACTTGCACCCGGGATAGACACTACGGGCCAGAAATTGGTTGGTCAGTTTAAAACTCGAGAAAGCCTCGCCCGATCTCTTCCTCGGAACCTTCAAGTCACTCATACCGGTAATATCTTCTACCCCAACAAAATAACCACGGAAAGGATGTTCCTATCCATGGCTCCTTCCCCGTGGCAAGTCTCCACGGTCTGAGCTTCGCGTATCATCGATTCAGAGAATGAAGGGAATGCGGGGGAATCCCCGAAATCTATTACCCCGAGTGGGTCCTTTGGAGCACCGCCTCCATATAGGGGAGCCTCAAGCCCAATTTCTACAATGGCGTTCACCGCCTCCTCAACGACCTTCTCACCCCGAGGTGAGGCACCATCGGCTCTTTCGGGCTCGGGGACTTCGGCCAATTTTTTCCGCCAGTTCTCATCGGGTCGGGGTAAGGCAATTTCAGCTTCCACCGGCTCAGTAACTCTTTGAGTCTCGACGTTAGCTCGAGCACGGGCCACCAGCCCAGAATCATTTTCTTTCTCTTCTTCTTCCTCTTCCCTTAGCGTTTGGACATACTCCAAAGTTATAGGGATAATGTTCCCTAGGGTTTACGAGCTGCTCTCTTTCTGGTTTTTGCCCCTCGGAGTTCGGGTCTCTTTTCCTCTTATTCTCCTTCGGCGGCTTTGAAATAGGTGGTGAAAGTTCTTCATCACCAGACGGGGGTCTCATAGTCGCGTCCTTCCCGAGACCTACAAAAGGAGAAATTAAGTAAGATCAGACAGATATTTTGGTTAAATTTTTAAGTGAGGAAGAAGGCTTACCATGATTACTAGCCTCCCACCGACCCTTTGACAAATCATGCCATGCACACCCGACATGTGTCGACGTCAAGATCAGGCTCCTAACCCAGCTCTCGAGGTGGGGAACCTCGCCCGACATCCAACCAACGGCTGCATCGAGAAGAACACTGATAAGAAAGGATGAAGAAGTAAAAACAACGAGCACCAATTAAGTACAGAATCACACTTACGTTTCATATTCCATTTCTCAGGAAATGGCTTGCTCCCAGCCGAGATTAGGTCTGTGGTCTTCACTCGAACGAACCGGCCCATCCAGTCCCGGTTTTGGTCTTTGTCTGTACTCGATATAGGAGCCTTGGTGGCCCGGTGTTGAAGCTTTATTAGCCCACCTCGATAGAGTCGAGGGCTATACAACCTAATGAGGTGGTCGAGGGTGAAAGGGAGCACATCGATTTTGCTCACGAAGAAGCAGAGCAGTATCACGATCCTCCAGAAATAGGGGTGAATTTGGCCAAGTGTCACTTTGTATTTCTTGCAGAAGTCCATGATGAACGGATCGAGGGGACCTAACATGAAGGGGTAAGTGTAAACACTTAGGAACCCCTCCACGTGGGTGGTGATCGCTTTTTCTGGTTCCAACACCACCATCTCTTTGTTTACCCAGTTGCAATCTTTCTTTACATGCTCAAGGAGGCTTTTGGGTATCGAGCATATATATCTCAATAACGATTCGCATCGACCAGGAACTGAGGAGGTTTTCTCGACTTTGAAGTCGGAATCAATGACACACCCCCTTGGAACGAACTCTTCAGAGCGTAGCTCCGCCGCTGGTTTCTCACCGGCCGGCCGAGACGAGAAAGCAGTTTCTTTCTGCGAAATAATTTTTGATGTTTTAGCCATTTAGTTTTTGTGGACAAAGAAGAATAGAAATTGAAGTATTTAATGTTTCAGGAACATCAAGCAAAGAAATTCAAAGACCTGAGGATAAGGATCTTTGAAGAATGCAAAGAACTATGAAGATTAGAATGAAGGAGATTGAAAGTAAAGTTTGAAAGAGTGAAGAAGGGGACTATTTATTGGTTTCACGGCAACGGTTCAAAGCTGGTAGTGGCCGACCGTGGACTAACGCACATTGAATGCCTGGGGAGCTGTATCGACGGGACGTTTCGGTCACCTCTGCCGCTTACGTCATGATGAACCGAGGTGAAATTCGAGGACTCAATTCGTTTCTTGTCATTACTCTCCAAAAAACGAGGGGACTATTTGTATACGATGCAAGCCCAATTTTGTATGGTTAATCGAGATAGGGGTGGAAGGCCAAGGTTCGACCTCACGTTGTATCGGACCGTGACACGAAGATAGATTGCTAAGCTCATGAATCAGTGACTGATCAAGATCGAGGCCAACCGTGATCGTGACCGAGAGGGATGGATATTGAGCGAGGTCGGAGGAAGCCTGCTGAGTTGAATAACAAAAAGCCGAGATATCCGTGATCGGGCAAGGATCATGGCAGAAATCTCGGCACATATCGAGTTAAGACCGGTTAATTAGCCAATCGCAGGATTTTCTTCTATATTTAGAATTGTACCATAAGTTGAATTCCTCTACTATATAAAGGAGGTTCTAATCATTTTGTAAACAACATATTCACGCATAACAAAGCAATTTATAACATTTTCTCTCCTAAGCATTCTTACTCTGTTGTTCAGTTTATACTTTTCAATTATACTCTTAGTCGGTTCGAGGGCGATCTAGCTCGAGGGCCAAGCTGCGCTTTATATTAGTTTGCTTTATTTTTACAGTTAATTTCTAATATTAATTCTTATATTTCTCAATTTGTGTCAAGTGAAATCACATATCCTAATTCGACTTTAAGGGTAAACACTTCTTTAATTTAATTGCCTTAACGTACAAGCATCTAATATGCTCACTAATCTACTTTAAGCGTCAGAAATGGATTATTCATGTATTTAATATAATGTCCATAATGCAAGTCCAAAATTTGGCAAAACTACAAGGAAAGCAATTATACATTATCTTTTAAAGCTTCATAATCACCTTTTTAGTTCTTTGTGTTGGAGAATGTATATGTAGTTAGCAACTTACCTTGATTAACAGTATAGTCAAAGTAGATATTAAAACAATATTCATAACATCTTTTCCAGTAAAAAAAAACACATTATTCGTATTATCCAATCATGAAAGATATATATGAATATTTAAAATAAAATATAGACATCGAAGTTAGTAAAACTTGAACTCGTGAGTCGTGATACCGAAGTTTTAAATTTTAATCATGACGTCTTAATCACAAGTGAAGTTCTAATAAAACATTTCAAGATTAAAAGTGGCTTGCTCTCATAGATCTTTGGATGCCTCTGGAATTCATTGGAAAAAGACTTAATTGATGTACATACTTGTGTAAATGTCCCAAATAGGTACCAAAAAAAAAAGAATTGGATACTAGGCAACCACAGAATCACTGATTATCTTTTTGTCTACAATTGCAAAAAAAAAATAAAAAAAAAATAAAAAGAAATTAAGGAATTCCTTTCGTCCGAACATGGACTTGCCTCCAGATAGACAGTGATTGTGCATGCATGCTCACACGTCTTTTTCTTCTCCACCTCTGTCTCTCAACCCTCTTGTCTGTCTGTCTTTTGTTCTCTTTATTGCTGTTACTGTCGTCCTACTCCCATCCTCTTATGTTAAGAAGAATTGAACGAGAGGCTGAACCTCAAAACAACTAGCGTTAATAATTATCTAGAAAACATAGTCCATTATATTTCAAGAGGATTAATGGATATGCGCTCAATGCCAAATGTAACTAACTTGCAAGCAAATTCCAACTTGTAAACCAATTTAAACATTCGATTCTTCTCAATGTCAAGTAGCGGAAAAAATATCTTTCATGAATCACCTGGTATCACACGACTAATTCCATATAGTTTGATATTGAGGTACAATTGATAAACTGATTAACCTATTTTTGAGGTGCTTACCCATAAAACAGTACAGTTGCATTTGTTACGTGGTTTATAGAGAAGAGAACTAATTCAAAAATGATAATTAATAAAGAAGAAAAGTAAGACTTAGCGATCAAAATTGAAGAAGATGACAAGTCTGACTCCGAGAGCAGCATCTCCGAGTACAGAAATGAGAACAATGTAAAAGAGCAAATAAAGTTATTTAATTGAGAGAGAAAGTCGAATACATCATAATTTTTGCCAAGAATTTCGTGTCTTACAGTGGTTGTTGAGCATACTATTTATAGCTATACCTAGGAAAACAAGATACTAGGATCAAGCCCTACTTAAATGATAATAAAGGAGTCATTGATGGATATGTAACGACACGCCATGAATGCAAATATTTTCTGCGACGGCCGCCTGTTTAATGTTAGAGAATATTCTTCATTAAATGCTATCAAA
The DNA here is from genome assembly GCA_005239505.1 of Nicotiana paniculata. Taxonomy (NCBI): domain Eukaryota; kingdom Viridiplantae; phylum Streptophyta; class Magnoliopsida; order Solanales; family Solanaceae; genus Nicotiana; species Nicotiana paniculata. The sequence continues at coordinate 21,354 of ML332764.1, forward strand.
TGGCAAATATTCGATCTGATCCCATTGGCCATGTTCCTTTCGGGGTTTACCCAACGCCAGTTGTAGTTGTTGTCCCCAATACTGGTTCTTACTTGATTCGCCTTTTGCCTGTCTTCGGTCCCACTTGTCAAGCTACCATTCGACCATTTATTATAAATCAATTTGACCCTATAAAGATAGTCCCCTGCTTTCCAGTAACATATCCTTGTGTCACCCGGAAGTTGGTGAAGATCCCTTTCTTGGCGGAAAATCTCTTGAACAGTCTCTGACGCTTGAAAGGACGCACGTCTTCTCGCATTTGATACTCCAAACACATGTTGCCCCACGATTCAACAATATTTTTGCTGGTTCTCGAGGTAATCATTACCACGATCTTTGCCGTCTATATCTTAACTTCTACTCATCATTTTACCTCTTTCACTTCCAAAATTTTCATAAGTTTATCACCTTCTCTGCACTCAATCTCCTCCTTCTTAGAAAACTTTCATCTTCCTTAAAACTTTTACTCTCTTTTTACTACCATGGCTTCTTCTACTGCATCTTTTAGAAAATCTAGTCTTCTCTTTGGCGGAGGCCCGAAGAGAAATAAAGATAAAGAAGCTGACGTTGATTTTGATCCTCCCATTATTGTTAGATATATATTTTAATGATAGATAATAACTTAATTCTAATTGCATGAAATCAATCCCAAAGAAGGAAGTTGCAAGAATTGGAAAGATATAGTAAAAGATCTGAAAGCAAGAATCAAGGAATCAAAAGTGCGAATCAAGATCCAAAGGAAATAATCAAGGAGTAAATATGTTGTGCTTGCGAGTTTCATGGAAAACAGATACTCGATTCAGCTATTTACCGAAGGTATCAATCAATCAGTACAGAAGGCATCAATCAATCAGTGTAGAAGATCAATCAATCAATATAGAAGATCTACAGAGAATATTCAATCACGCATCACAAAGAATATTCATCTCAATGGCTTGAAAGGAAAAGGAAATCAAGGAAGCAACAAAAAGAGGTTCTGTTCTATTCTTGGAAGAAAATCATCTTGATTGATTCTGAGAATCAACCCCCTTGGGTTGCCTTTCAGCCATGAAACTATCATGCCGTGAAGAATGGAGACCATCTCTTTATATATATATTCTATAAAAGATGCAAATAAAGAATATACTTTGATCAAACCAGTATCAATCTATTTGTTCTACTTCAAACAAGTACAATAGTCTGCTATAGATTTATTGTGTAACTAGGAAGAGAAAAAAGAGAAAGAAAAACATTGGTGAGACATTGTATCAAGCATAGAGGAAAGAACAAAGTGATAAAGTTGTTGGTGTATAACAACATCAACCCATATGTACTAAGCTACTTCATACTTGAAAGAGAACACCCTTACAACCCAAGGAACTAGATGTAGGATTCATTCTGAATCTGAACTAGTATAAAAATATTCTGTGTCATTTACTTTCTGCAGTTTATTTTCCTGTATTCATTTTACATCTCATATCAAAAGTTCAGTCGACTAGAACGCAAGCTAGTTGACTATCTCGAAAAAGAAAAGAAAAATTACAGTTCATCCCCCCTCCCCCCGCACTTTCAGTTGGTATCAAAGCAGGTATCATACTTTTTCTTAACAACTTGTGAGAAAAGATTATGGCAAATCAAGTAACTATTGGAGCACTCCTTCAAGAGGAAACGTCACAAGTCATGCCACCATATTTCAATGGACAACACTTTTCTCATTGGAAAGTGCGAATGAAAATTTATGCAAAGTCCTATGATGTGAAGGTATGACGCGTTATCAAAACGGAAACTTATCCACTGTAACAGTAGCTCAACCACTCGCTGACCCTGAAGATATAGATGAATGCACAAACGAGCAAATGGTTGTTGTTCAAGTCAATGCTAAGGCATGAAACTTGCTTTATAATGCCATTAGTGGAGAAGAGTACGAGAAAATTTCAAGCTGTGACACCGCCAAGGAAATGTGAGACAAACTGGAAGTTACCTATGAAGGAACAAGCAAAGTGAAAGAAACCCGAATAAATCTCTTGGTTCATGATTATGAACTCTTCCAGATGAAAGAAGGAGAATCCATTGAGGAGATGTTTGCAAGATTCAGTAAAATCATTGGCGATCTGAAAGCCTTTGATAAACCCTACTCAAGTGGTGATCAAGTTCGAAAAATCTTGAGAAGTTTGCCTACTAAATGAAAAAAAAAGGTAGTTTCCCTCGAATCTCAAGATCTAGACAAACTTTCATATAATGAACTACGAGGAGATCTTATGGAATTTGAGAAAACTCATCTCAAGAAAACTCGTCAGGAAGAAAAGAAGAAAACAATTGCTTTCAAAATTACAATTGAAGGTCCTGTAAATGAGGTTGATGATAACCCAAAAGCTTTTGAAGAAGAAATTGCCATGATGTCAAGAAACATGAATGGATTAATGAGAAGATACAAAAACACAAAGAAGGAAGGATGCCATTTAGACAAACCAGGAAATACAATGAATAATACAAAAATGACGAAAAATGCTTTGAATATGGAAGGTATAGCCATGTTCAAGCTGAATGCTAGGAACTTAAGAGGAAAGTCTTTAGAGGATTCAATAAAAACAAATCTTTCAAAAGCTGGAGTGAAGAAGATAGCTCAGAACATGAAGAAATAGCAAATATGTGTTTCATGACCATCTTGGAAAATGATATGAACAAATATTCTGGTTGCTGGACTGATGAAGATGCATCAGACGATGAATGCAAAGAAGACACTGAAAATTATTTCATGGCGCGAGGTGAAACAAGCGAGGTAAGACCCTTATGACTGTGATCGATGTAATAAATTGCAGGATATTCTTGACCTTACCCTGAAGGAGTCCCAAAAAATGTTGAATAAATTATAGAGACTCAATAGGGAAAAGAAGGACTGGGAACTTAAGATTGCAGTCTGTGAAATCGAAAGAGATGTACTTCAAGATGAGGTTCAGGAATTGCAAATGCAACTTAATGGCATGCGCAAATTCACTAGTGACAGTTCTGTCAAGTCTAACAAGGCGACTTACAAGACAATTGGAAAAGGACCGGTTAGAACCGAGTACAAAAATACTAACACAAGTGATAGATCGAAAACTGGATCAACCCCTGTGTGTCATTACTGCAACAAGGTTGGACATAAATACTCCTTTTTTATCTTTCAATATGGATTTGGAAATTCAAAAATAATCCTGATTCCAGTAGAACTAACTAACAAGGACCCAAGCAAGCTTGGATACCTAAAAAAAGGTGATAATTCTATTTTGCAGGAATACCACAGAAAGAGTCACAAAGGAAAATAGTACTTAGACACTGCATGTTCCAGTCACATGACATGTGACAAAATTTATTCAAAGAAGCCACAAAAATAAATGGAGAAAATGTCAAATTTGGAGATGATTCAAGAGGAAATATAGTTGGTACTGGCACAGTTCCATTCAACAATAGTTGCAATATTACAGAGGTATATCTTGTAGATGGACACAACTATAATCTCTTGAGTATAAGTCAACTGTGTGATTCAGGATAAGAAGTTAAATTCAAGAAAACATGATGTGCTATTGAAGATGAGGCAGGTAAAATCATTCTTCCCGGTAAAAGGTATGGAAATATTTACATTCTTTACGGAATTGAAAATTTAGATAGTCATATTTGTTTAGCATCCATATTTGATGATCCATGGCTTTGGCATAAAAACTTAGTCATGCAAGCATGCATCTAACTGAAAAACTCTTCAAGCATGATTTAGTTATTGGTCTTCCCAAGATCAATTTTTCTTTAAATCATGTATGTTATGCATGTTAGATTAGTAAAAAAATTAGAAACTCTTTCAAAACCAAGGACAATGTGTCCACCGCCAAGCCTTTAGAATTGCTTCACATAGACTTGTTTGGACCTACTAGAACTGCCAGCATTGGAGGTAAACGATATGCATTCATTATTGTTGATGAGACTCACATTTTACATGGGTAATTTTCTTATCTAATAAAGATGAAGTATTGAAACTTTGAGAATTTCTGCAAAAGAATTGAAAGAGAAAAGGGGCATCTTATCACAACCATTCAAAGTGATCATGGAGGAGAATTTGAAAGCATAGCTTTTGAAGAATTCTGCAACGATCAGGGATACACTTATAATTTCTCAGCACCAAGGCCACCACAGTAAAATAGAGTGGTTGAACGTAAAACCAGAACTCTACAGGATATGGAAATAACCATGATACTAGAACATTCCCTACCAAATCATTACTATCTAGAAGTAGTTAGCACAACATGTCACATTCTCTATAGGTGCTTAATTCAATCTATTTTGAAGAAGACTCCTTATGAACTATGGAAAGGTAAGAAACCCAACATTGGTTATTTTTATCCCTTTGGAAGCAAATACTTTTTCCACAATAATGGCAAGGATAATCTTGGTAAGTTTGATCTAAGAAGTGATGAAGGAATATTTCTCGACTACTCAAATAATAGTAGATCTTTTAGAATCTATAATAAGTGTACCTTATGCATAGAAGAATCAGTCCATGTTATTTTTTATGATAAGTAACTCTATGGCCGAGAAAGGAGATTTTGCAGGTGATGAAGAGATTAGTCAAAATCAACCAAAGATCAGTGATGAAAAGGTTTCAAAAGAATCTGCTGATAGTACAACCGAAATCCCATAGTCGACTAATGAAGACATCAATGAGCATGATCAACCTCAGAATGAGTTGACTAATCAACGTACTGAAGTAGTACCAAACAAATGGAGAAGCGAACCAGAATATCCTTAGAAGTTTATCATTGGAAATCCAACTGATGGAATGAAAACAAGAGGAGCTCTAAATAAAATGGCTAACATTGCACTGATATCCCAAATAGAGCCAAAGAAAGTTAATGAAGATCTGAAAGACTCAAATTGGGTACATGTTGTGCAAGAAGAACTTGATCAGTCTGACAAAAATCAAGTTTGGACATTGGTGCCTAAACCAGCAAATGCAGCAATCATAAGAACCAAGTGGATATTTAGAAACAAACTAAATGAAAAAGGTAAAGTTATCCAAAAAAAAAGGCAAGGCTAGTCGCTCAAGACTACTCTCAACAGGAAGTAGTCGACTATGATGAAACATTTGCTCTGGTAGCACAATTAGAATCAATTCGTATTATACTAGCATATGCCTCTTTTAAAAGTTTTAATTTATTTCAAATGGAGATTAAAAGTGCGTTTTCAAATGGCTTCATTGATGAGAAGGTTTATGTTAAAAAACCTCCTGGTTTTGAGAACTCACAGTATCCTTATCATGTGTTTAAGTTGACTAAGGCTCTCTATGGGCTAAAACAAGCATCTAGAGCTTGGTATGAAAGACTAAGCTCATATTTGGTCAGTCATGGATTCTCAAGAGGTAATTGATACTACCCTCTTCATCAAAAGGTCATCTTCAGGAAACCTCATTATTCAAATCTATGTTGATGATATTATATTTGGAAGTGTTAACCCTATTTTATGCAAGGAATTCTCACATCTCATGCAAAATGGGTCTGAAATGAGCATAATGGGAGAATTGGCTTTCTTCCTTGGACTTCAAATTCATCAATCAGATGAAAGAATCTTTATATGTCAAACAAAGTACACGAAGGAGCTAATATAAAAATTCGGAATGAGCAACGCCAAGGCAATTGGGACCCCAATGAGTCCAGCTACACCTCTTGACGAAGATGAAGAAGCAAAATCAGTAGATGAATCAATATATATTATAGAATGATTGGATCTCTACTTTATTTAACTGCTAGTCGTCTTGACATAATGTTTAGTATATGCAGATGTGCCAGGTTCCAAGCAGACCCCAAAGAGTCACATTTAACAACTATGAAACGAATTATTAGATATATTATTGGAACTACATCATATGGATTATGGTATCCACGTCTTAATAATTTCAAGCTTGAAGGTTTTAAAGACGTAGATCTTGCTAGTAATAAAGATGATAGGAAAAGCAATAGTGGAACTTGTCAACCACTTGGAAAATTACTTATTTCCGGGAACAATAAGAAACAAGGATCAGTTGAACTATCTACAAGTGAAGCTGAATACATTTCCATTGGACAATGCTAGGGTCAACTACTTTAGATAAATCATCAACTAAGTGACTATGATCTTTCATTTAAGCCTGTTAAAATTTTCTGTGATAATTCTAGTGCTATCTGTATTTCAAAAAATCCAGTGCATCATTCTAGAGCAAAGCATATATATATCAAGCATCATTTCATGAGAGACCATGTTCTTAAGGGTGACACTGAATTATCGTTTGTTAGCACGAAAAATTAATTAACTGATATTTTTACCAAGCCTTTTCTAGAGGACAAGTTTCAAACCCTTAGAGATTTACTTGGCATTATTACTTTTTCGAAACAAGGCATTGAAATTTTGGTACTTTTCAAAGATTGTGTGTCTTAATAATTTTGGTAAAAATCTTTGTAATGTGTTTTTTCATTATTACTGCATACAACATTTATTATGCGCCTAAGTTTTTAGCACTTCTTTCCACTTTTTTAGTTTACCAAGATGGAAACTGAATCAATCGATCGCGTTTGTTGCCCTTCTCTGCCCCGTCAATCATGTCGATTCAGTCGCGTCGCTTCACTCCTCCCTCCGTATCTATAATTCTGCCTCTTCTTTGAATTCTTCTTTGTACAACCTTCACTCAACCTCTCTAATGGATAAATCTTCAAAAAATCCCTTTGCTTTCACTCCCAAAAGCACCCCGTCCAAACGAAACCCCCTTCTCAACCGTCAAAACCAGTCACTATTGACTCTGACCACTCTGAGGGTTTCTCGTCTTCTCAAGAAAACCTCTATGGATATTTTCGAACATAAAAGGCACAAGAAAAGCGACCCATGGAAGAAGGAACAAAAGCGTTCACTCCAAAGAAGGTGAAGATAGACTTGGACAGTGCACTGGAGTCAGAATTAAACTATTGGGATTCCCCCAACAGAGATAAGTTTGTCTCCTTCAAAGGTAAATTAATTTCTCATGGAAGAATCATCAATTTGGAAGATATGGAAACCCTAAACTACAAGATAAAATATTTCTTTACTTTTCAAGGATGGGAAAGTTTATTTACCCTAACCCTTCCAAAAGTCTATGAATATCTAGTTCGTATGTTCTATGCAAATGTACGTTCCTAAAAATCTGATAAAATTGAGTCACTCGTGCTAGGTCAGCGTATTATTCTAGTCTGTTCTACTTTTGATTCCATGTTTAAGTGTAAAAGTTCTGGCTACTCTGCCCTATCTAAAAACTCTTGTCCTGATGATTTTGAAGTGTCGTTTGAACAAGTCAAACAATGTCTTGCTGATTCCATATCTGATCCTCTGCCAAATCAATTAGGACTTGATGACATCAATTTTGAAACCCGTATTCTTGCCCACATTGTTTCCACCACCATTATTCCCAGAACAGGTTCCTACACCACACTATATCAAAGGGACACCTTTTTGGTCTACTGTCTTCTCACCAAGCACAAAGTGAAACTATCCTCCTGGCTAATAAATTTCATGATTGAATGTACTGAAGATCCGTCGAGTCTAACCTACGGGATGGTCATCACTCACCTCTTCGAGGCCTTCCAATATCCCTCTCTCAATCTATCCCCATGTATATGTTTCCAAGTGTTATAACAATATGGCGTTTGTCCGTATGAGATATGTTGTTATGGATGGTACTTGGATAAAGAAGCAGGAAGTTGAAGCCAAAGTGATTCCCTCCAAATCCAAGGTAAAGGTTGATACTTCTCAGACTGATGTCAACAATCCGGAGTTGCTTGAAAAGATAAATGCACTTGATGACAAGCTGATTATCATCAAAGAGTTACTACTGGCCACCCAGACCTCTATTGGAGATATCTATGCAGTTGAAAAGGAAACCGGATCTGACGTGTCCAATCTAAGAGTCATGGTGCTGAACACCGCAGAAAAGTCAATGAAAGCATTCAAGGAAGTTCATGATTGTATGGATGAAATTTCAGTCACAATGAACGTTTGTTTTGATCAACTCAAAGAAACTATTTGTAACACCCTTACCTATTTCACCCGTCGTTAATCTGTGTTGGTTGTTTAGATAAATTTTTTTGGTCTCTCTGGATAATTTTTATACATGTTTTTTTGGATACTCTGTAGATGACTGTAATTAAGCGTACTATCTGCTAATCTTATCTGCTAGTAGTTACACTTGCTTAGCCCCCTTTTTGATTGATGCCAAAGGGGGAGAATAGAATACTAACTTGCAGGATATGGTTCAGTCAGCTGATTGAACAAAAGTCAACTACTAGGCATCTGAATGAGGGGGAGTCAACTCAAAGTACCTGACAACAAGTTAAGGAGGAGCCACTAGAGCAGAAGTCTATAAATAGGGAAGTAAAATGAATTAAGTTTTTTTGTCATCATCAAAAAGAGGGAGATTGTTAGATTTATGTTTTAATGATAGATAATAACTTAATTCTTGTTGCAAAAAATCAATCCCAAAGAAGGAAGCCACAAGAATGGGAAAGATTCTAGTAGAAGATCTGAAAGCAAGAATCAAGGAATAAACTGTGCGAGTCAAGATCCAAATGCAAGAATCAAGGAGTAATTATGTTGTAATTGTAAGTTTCAAGGAAAACAGATACTCGATTCAGCTATTTATGGAAGGCATAAATCAATCAGTATAAAAGATCAATCAATCAATATAGAATATCTACAGAGAATATTCAATCACGCATCATAGTGAATATTTATCTCAACGTCTTGCAAGGAAAGGAAATCAAGGAAGCAATGAACAGAAGTTCTGTTCTATTCTTGGAATTAAATCATCTTGATTGATTCTGAGAATCAACTCCCTTGGATTGCTTTTCAGCCACGAAACTATCACGCCGTGAAGAATGGAGACCAACTCATTGTACTTATTCTACAGAAGATGCAAAGGAAGAATATACTTTGATCGAACCAATATCAATCTCTTTGTTCTACTTCAAACAAGCATTGTTGTTTGCTATAGATTTGTTGTGTAACTAGGAAGAGAAGAAAGAAAGAAAATAACATTGGTGAGGCATTGTATCAAGCATAGAGGAAAGAAAAAAGTGACAAAGCCGTTGGTGTATAACAAAATCAACCCATCTTACTTCATACTTGAAAGAGAACACTCTTGCAAACCAAGGGGACTGGAAGTAAGATTCATTCTGAATCCGAACTAGTATAAAAATATTTTATGTCATTTACTTTCTGCGGGTTTTTTCCTGTATTCAGTTTACATCTCATATCAAAAGTTCAGTCGACTAGAACGCAAGTTAGTCGACTACCTCGGAAAAAAAAGAATAATTACAATTTACCCCGCCCCCTTGCACTTTAAATTGTAAACACCATCATACCCAAGCACCTAAGTACCGTCAATGAATTTCAAGAGAGGGTTCCATCCGCGTCTCTATGGACTTGGGTCGTTAGAAGGTACCCCTCCTCTATTAGCTCTTCTAGTATTCCTGCTATAGAGGAGGATTTCAACTGCCCAAACCTTAACATCCTCGCTTCGGATATGATAGAGCGGGTTACCTTTACCAAGCAAGGTTTTACGTATGTATATACGTACCCCTTTACTTTGGGTCTGTTTTCCTTAGGGACGAGCGAAGGGCTAGAGCCCGTAATTTTGGAATTCTGCCACCGGTATCGGGTCTGCTTAGCACAAGTAGGCCCGAACGGTGGATTGCCTATGCCAGCTGTTTGCGGAAACTGGGAAAACCATAACCCTAACACACATGATGAATCTCTACTCCCTCAAAATTTTAGCGGGGAGTAATAAAATTAAGCAAGCATGGCCATCACGCTCTTCTCACCACCATGGAAGATACAACGATTGCAGGTGGATAGAGAAATTTATTATCATCGCCACCAGGGAAATCATACCGGCCACAACTCTGCCTTTTCCTAAGTCGTGGAATCGTTTTCGTAAGTTTTTGATTCATTTCCTTTCTTTGTGAAAAGCTTGTTTTCCGTTATCGTCGACCTCTTTGTTTCTTTTGTTTCAGATACCTAGTGGAAACCACCACGGTTCAAGGCTTGGACCAGTGGGTTCAGAAGATTCTAGACATTACAGCACTAGAACCCGCAAGTGGAAGGAAATGGCCCCCAAATATGGGTGGAAGGCCAAGAACCATGGTAAATCGAGTCCTTTTTCCTTTTGTCTTTGTACGAACATAAATAATTTTCTAACTCCATGTTTTGCTTGATTCAGGACTCTCGCATGGATCTGCCACCTACCCCGAGGTTGATATTTTGACTGACCCCGAGGAGGACACGAGGATTGTACAAAGTGTCCTTGCTTGAAGCAGTGCCCGCGGAATCTGCTTCTGGTGAGGTTGCTTGCTCTCGGAGTCCCCAGCCAGAGAATTAACAACCAAACGCGATGTTCTTCCTTGGTTAGGTCTAAAAATAAGAAAACAAAGACCACAACAACCGAGTCGACCATAGTGGTTGTTGTGGAAGATGGAGAAGCAGTGATGAAGTGGATACCCTCCAAAAAAGAAAAATAACTTCATCAGTTCAACCGGATGCTCAGCCGGGAGAGCTTCAAAACCCGGCCACATATGAGGTCCAAGAACTTTGGGGAGAGATGGATATAGTAGAGGATGTTGATTCTCTCTTTCCAACTCCCGTTGTTGTCCCCGGGACAAGGGGCTCAGACCCCGGGCCTCTTCTGCCTTCGAACATTGAGCAACCAATAATCAGTGCTGCTCCTGCTGCAGTTGCTTCTCAACCTTCAACGCTAACAACTTCATGCCCCTCTACACCAGTTGCACCTGCGCCACCAGCACCCACTATGTCTTATCCACCGGCAACAAACATTCGAGAGGGGGGTGTTTCTCCTTCCTGGTCTCCGGACCACGGGAATTTGGGGCATAATTACTCACCCCCTTCCCAGATTCCCGAGGTAGGAGGAGGCTACTCTTTCGATTTCTAAGGAGTGTCATCTGCTGTCCACGTCGTCGGAGCTTGCGAACTACCTGAAGTCGCTGGCTTCAGATAAAAATAGGAAGAAAATACGCTCCTTTTCGGTGGAGTGTTTACTGAATAATGCTATGCATAATGCGGCAGCGGTATCGTACATTCTTACTTATTACTTGTTATTTATTTATCTGTTGTAATGGTATTTCTAACTTTGATATTCCTTTTTTAATGTTAGCTTATCACTTCAATGATATGCATAACTTCCTTGCTTCCGAAGGCATGTAGAAATTGATCCTTGAAGCAAGGACTCGCTTCTGAACAAGATCAATTGTTGGCAGAAAGAGACCAACTTATTACGCGCCTCCCGGTGTTGGAGGAAAAAAATATTTTGGCGGGTGATCTTGAGGCTCGGTTGCAACAAAATGAACAAGAAGTGATGGCCGACAACCAAGAACCCACTCAATTACATGCACAATTCCAAGAGGCTAAGGCTAAGTGGTTGAGCTCTAAGATGTTGTGCTTGCTGCTGCCGAGCGCGAGTCTGCCTCAAGGAACAAGTGAATAACTTGAAGGCAACCTTTAGCTCTAGAGGAGGCCAATTCCACCAAGGAGAAGAGGGGTAGTATGGAGGAGAGATTCAAGAAGATCATGGAGCAAAATCGGATTCTTCTATCTACAACCTGTGATCTTGATTCTAGAATGGTGCCATGAGTTCCGAGAGGGACGACCTTTAGGCCGATGATGAGAGACTTATGGAAAAGCTTCAGTACCAAGGGGATTCCCTTATATTTGAGAAGACGTATTCTATGTATCATATGAATAGAAAAACCTTGGAAGAGGCCAAAGCGAGCATCTTTGATACTGATGATTGCGTTGCCAAGGTTCAAGAACTGGAGCTAACTGCTCGAGAACGTCTCCCTACTCGGCCCGCTACAACTGACTCTTCGAGCATCGATTTCGAGTATTCGGGAACCGAGGATGAAATTGAAGATAATGATGATGAAGGTCTAGGCTCCGAACAGGCAGTTGATCCACCCTCTTCCACCGAAGGGGACGCAAATGCCTCTCTCCACCCGGGCTCCGGCGGCAATAATGCTTAAATTCTTTCCTTTTGTTTTTTTCCCCTTCTTTTTTTTATACTTTTTAACTAGGCCAAACTTTTCATCGAGTTTACCGCTTTTGATAAATAAAGAATAATTCTGCTTAAGTGTTGTGCAAGATACATTTTTTTTCTTTGAATTAGTTAAAGCTTCGAGCATACTTTCATCTGATAGCTTCTGATTTCGGACATAAATTCTTTCATAATCAACCCTTTTCTATGAGGGTTTCATAAGAGAGGGGCCTTTTATGTTTACAGTGCTCTTGAGGAGGACATCTCCTGTTCATTCCGGCACAAGCATTTGAAGTTTTTTATTAACCTTCAAATGATAAAATCAACTCATCATTTGGAAAAGAAACAAGATAAAAATAAAATGACATTATTTTATTCTTTCTATCTTTAAAAGTACATAAGAATATGTTTGCTAAAGGAAAAAAGAAACTGCCAATACATGTGGCTAGCTTGTATAACTTATTTCTACGGGGCTGGCCATACAGTCCCCGGTCCCGACGAGCCATTATTGTTCTGATTCTCGCAGTCCCGATTTTTATGGCATTCTTGTTGCCGTAACTTATACTATTCCCCCCAGTATTCAAACGCGAATTATGCAAATTGAAACACTGGAGGTCTTGCTTCATTTGTGGAAACAACTCGTGAATGGTTAAATAGTCTTTGGTTCGCTGGCAAGTTTTACCTCCCATTAGGAACTTGCCATCGAGCCAAAGATTATTTAACCACCCCATAGTTGTTTATCATTTCAATGCCTTGTCATTTAAAGGTCTTGATCTTGGCGATGGTGCTTCTTTCGTAGTATGCTTTCTGTTGCCGCCTCGTTTAAAACCTTGCCAGGAAAACCTGATTGGGAAAAAAACTGATCGAGGGGAGAAAAATACAGCACATACTTTCAGTATTGATAGGATCCATCAGCAGTAATACCTTTTGAGATGAGTCACATTCCAATAACTCGGTAGTTTGACTCCGTGTTGATTTTCCAACTCGTATGATTCTTTACCGGTGACAGCTGAAACTCGGTAAGGACCTTCCCATGTTGGACCCAGCTTCCCAACGTTGATTTTCTGAGTACTCTAAGCTACCTTTCTCAAAACTAAGTCTCCTACTTTGAAGTAGCGGAGATTGGCCTTCAATTGTAATACATTTCCATCCTTTGCTTTTAAGCCACAATCCTCACGAATGGTAAGTCCCTGCGTTTATCGAGCAAATCCAGCTTCACCAGCAATGCCTCATTATTTTCATCTTCGTTTTCTTGGAAAAATCGTAAAGTTGGCTCCCCTACTTTCATCGGTATCATAGCTTCGGCGCAATATACGAGAGAAAAAGGTGCTTCTACCGTGCTAGATTTTGCTGTTGTCTGGAAAATCACCTTATTGGTAGACTCCGCCTATCCATTAGCACTCGGATGGTGCGGTGAAGATGTAATCCTCTTGATTTTCAAATCTTCCAGAAATTTTGTGACTTTTGAGCCAATGAACTATGGTCCGTTTTCGCAGGAAATCTCCTTTGGTATTCTGAATCAGCAAATTATGTTGTCCCATAGGAAGTCGACCACTTCTCACTCATTGTTCTTTTGGTAAGGACATGCTTCAAACCATTTAGTGAAGTAGTCAGTTAAAATTAAGAGGAATCATACCTTTTCGGGGTAAGTGGACAAATATATCCATCCCTCATTTCATGAATGGCCATGGGGACAGTACCGAATGCAACAGTCCGACGGTTGGTGTACCAACTGTGCATAGCGCTGACATTTGTCATATTTTTGAACGAACGTCTTTCTGTCTTGTTCATTCCACGACCAATAGTATCCTGCCTTAACTAGCTTTAGTAGTAACAAATCTATGCTGGAATGTGGACTTCTCTCATCACGTAGTCCACCTCTAAGGCTCCTAGACATCGGGCTAACGGGCCTTGGTATAATATCCTATATAATTACCCATCCATGAGGCAATAACAAGCCATTTTGGTGCATAGTTCTCAGGAGACCTTTGGGTTTTGGGGAAATATACCATGTCAAAGATATTCGACGAACTCGTTCCTCCAGTCCCAGACTAAGTTGGTTGTATTGACTCTATAATAACCATACGCATCCAATACCGAATGTAGATTGAACTACAGTACTGAAGTCAGATCCTTTCATCTCCATATATGACTCCAAATTAGCCAATGTATCCGCTTCCACGTTCTCTTCTCTCAGAATGTGTAAGATCGACCATTACCTGAATCATGTAAGCAATGCCCGAACTTAACTCACATACTATAGCATGCGTTCCTCCTTTGTATCAAAAATCCCTTACACTTGGTTTATTACCAGCTAGGAATCACATTTGATCTCTATGAACTCGGAGCCAAGACCTCGGGCCAGTTCAAGTCCTGCAACCAAAGGCTCATACTCGGCTTCATTGTTAGTTAATGGAACAATCTTAATGGCCTGTCTTAGGGTTTCCCCCAAGGGCGTGATTAGAACCATCCCGAACCTGGACCCTTTATATTGGAAGCTCCATCCATAAACAAGGTCCAAGCTCCTGATGTCGTTTCCGACACCAATACTGCCTCTTTAGCAGTTATGGGCATTAATCCAGGACTGAAATCAGCCACAAAGTCAGTAAAAACTTATGACTTAATTGCAGTCCTAGGCTTGTATTCAATATCAAACTCACTAATTTCGACTGCCCATTTAGAAAAACGGTCTGACAACTCAGTCTTGTGAAGAACATTCCTCAAAGGAAAGGTTGTCACAATAATTATCGGGTGGTATTGAAAATAAGGCCTAAGCTTTTGTGAGACGATAACAAGAGCTAAGGCCAGTTTTTCGAGGTGCGGATAATGAGTCTCCTCTCCTGACGATGTTTTACTAACATAATAGATAGGAAATTATGAACCTTCTTCTTCTCGGACTAAAATGACACTTACACTACTTCCGAGACTGCTAGATATGTTAGCAACTGCTCGCCTTCCCATGATTTTGATAGTAATGGGGGGCTGGACTGGTATCCTTTTAGATCTTTCAGTGCCTGTTGGCACTCGGGAGCCCGTTCGAAGTTGTTCTTATTTTTCTTCAGAAGTGATGACATTTTTTTGAGGATCGAGAGATAAACCTGCTTAAGGCTGCTAACCTTCCAGTTAATCTTTGTACCTTCTTTACATTTGTTAATTGATCAGAAATTTCCTCAATGTATTAGATTTGTCGGGATTTACCTCGATCCCTCTTTGCGAGACCAGGAACCCCAAGAATTTTCAGGAGCCAACCCTGAATGCACATTTTTCTGGGTTGAGTTTCATGTTATGCTTCCTCAAGATGTCAAAGGTTTCCTGGAGGTGTTTCAAATAATAACTTGCACTCAAAAGACTTGACTAACATGCCATCGATATATACTTCCATTGTTTTTCCTATTTGCTTTTCAAACATCTTATTAACGAGCCTTTGATAAGTGGCTCCGACATTTTTAAGCCCGAATGGCATCATATTTTAATGATATGTGCTGAAATTCGTTATGAACGAAGTTTTTTCCTGATCCTCCGGGTTCATCTTGATTTGATTGGTACCTGGAGTAGGCATCAAGGAAACTCATTAACTCGTGCCCAGCTGTTGCATCAATCATTTGATCAATGTTTGGAAATGAGAACGAGTCTTTAGGGAACGCCTTATTTAAGTCCTTATGATCTACGCACATTATAAACTTGTTATTATTCTTTGGAACTACAACTATATTATCTAACCATTCTAGATACTTTTACCTCCCAGATTGAACTGATGTCGAGTAGTCGAGCTACCTCTTCTTTAACAAACATGTTTCTTACCTCGGCTATTGGGTGTTTCTTTTGCCTTACCAGTGGGAAGTTCGGATCCAGGCTTAGATTTTGCACAGCCACCTCTAATGGTATACATGTCATATCCGGGTGCGACCATGCAAAATAATCACGTTAGCTTTAAAGAAATTAATAAATCCTTACCTGAGTTCGGGATTGAGTCTGGTTCCCGAGTGAAACTTCCTTTCCAAGAATTATTTGAATAAAGCCACTTGCTCAACTACAGTGGACTTGGTTGTATCTGTCTCCTCCAGTACCTGAAAGTATCTCGCCACCTTGTGGGATTCCGTCAGTTCCTTGCCTTTATCATCTTTTTGGTAAGGGAGAAGGCGTCGGTTCCTGTAGTTTCTATTTACTGGGTTCCTTCCCTTTGCTACTGGAAATCAACATTGCGTTCATTTATCTTGTTTCCAGCTGATATCCTCTTATCTACTTGATTTCCTCTAGGGTCAGGAATTTCAATAGTTGATGATACATTGAGGGCATAGTCTCCATCTCATGTATCCACAGCCTTCTAAGGATTATGTTGTAACCCATATCGTTGTCTACCACTTCGAATAAGGTGGTCTAGGTTACCCCTTCGATGTTCATGGGTAGCAGGTTCTCTCTTCGGGTTGTCACGCTTGCCAAGTAAAACCCAGCGAGGAGCTTTGTTGCGTGAATGATGCTTGCAGTTTAACTTTGCTTGTTCCAGCCCTCTCCATTGAATAATGTTCGTTGGGCTTCCTAGGTCAACCAAAACACGCCTAATCTTGAAATCTAAGACATTGAGAGAAATTACCATGGCGTCATTGTGTGGTAGAAGAAGTACATCAACGTCTTCCTCCGTGAAGGTGATGTCATCTTCTTCTACTTCCCGGAATGATATCTTTGTGTTCTTGGCCGCTAAGAAGGTTATGCCATTAGTTTCATTCCATCCGAAAATCATGTTGATAGTCAATCGAGGGGAGTCTTCTGCTATCTTTGAAGGCTCCGTATTGTCTCGGCTACAACCGTAATTGTTCTTGGCTCGGTCGCTTAAGAACTCTCTGAGATGGCCGTTTTCAACAATGTCTCCACCTCTTCACGCAGATGCCGTCAGTTCCCAGTTCTGTGGCTGTGAGTCCCATGATATTCGCACCATACATTATGATTCCTCTGGCTGGGATCATATCTGATTGGCTCCGGGAATCGTGCTTCTTTGATATTCCTCATTGCCGATACCAACTCTAGTATGCTGAAATTGAAAATGTAATCCGACAACCTGGGATACGTGGAATCTTGGGCCCCCAATACCTCTTTTTCTTGTAATGACCTTTTGTTCCAGCCACAATCAGTTCTTCTATCGGGAGCTAACCTATCCGAGGACCGGAACCCTTTGTTTTTGAGTCTTTCGGTTCTCTCATATGGCAAGAAATGACCTTTAGAAGATCGTCGATCCGTATCGAAATCACTTTTGAAATTATCCTGGTTCTTGTCTCGATCACATCCTTTGGTTGATGTCGGGAACCCGAGATGATTGTTTTCTATCCTTATTTTTGACTCATAACAATTATGGACATCCGCCCATGTGGTCTCTTGGAATTCGAACAAGCTTTCCTTCATATTTCGGGAGGCGTCAGAAATCCTTGAATTCAAACCCTTTGTGAACGCCTTCGCTGCCCAGTCGTCTGGTACAACTAGTAATAGTATCCTATCTTTCTGGAACCTGATCACGAACTCCCGCAGCAATTCAAACTCACCTTGCGCGATCCTAATTATGTCCGCGTTCCTGGCTGGGACCTTCCTTGCCCTAGCACGAGCCTTTATGAATGAATCTGCAAGCATTGCACAAAATTCAATTGAATATACGGGTAAGAGTGAATACCATGTCCTGGCCCTCTTTGTGAGGGTTTCATCGAACTTCTTCAGCAAGACCGATTCGAACTCGTGTTGAGCCAAATCGTTCACTTTTACAGTCATGGTGTATGTTTTGATGTGCTCTTGCGGATACGAAGTCCTATCATATTTTGGTATGTTCGGCATTTTGAACCTCTTCGGAATCAACTTCGGTGCTGCGCTCAGTTTAAACAACAATTGAGTGTATAATGTGGGACTTTCAAAACTGGTGGTGCGCCACGAATCTGATCTATCCGGGCGTGAAACTCCTTCGTATTTTGATACATTTGTTCGTTCATTTCCCTCATAATCTCATTAGCTCAGTTTTGAAGGGGCCATTCCCGTTATCGTTACTAGATCCGCTACCGGTCCCCCAACACCGTCAAAACGACCTTACCCCTTGGGTGTTGTTTTCAACTCTTTGAGTCGTTTGATTTTTGTAGGAACGTCGGGAGGAACCAGGCCCCTTTCTTTTGCGTTGTTGGAAGCGCCTAACAATGCTTGTTTCAGCTCTATCATTACCCTATCCTCCCTTGAGAGGTGGCTCATGATGACTTTTTGTTGATCCCTCAAGATTTTCATTGTTTGCACGACATGTTCCTCTTCCGCATCATTGGGAGTTGTCTCCCGCACATGCCAGGGATACTTCCCTTCGCGAACCGGGGTTGCTTCGTCCACTTCGTTACGGGTTTCACTAATTGAATCTTCGTGTTGAGGCAAATTTTCGCTTCCCTCAACGTTGTGCGTGATGTTGACATCATTAGCTGTCATTTTGGATTTCTTGCTAAGGAAAAATCAAACAAATTAGTCATACACGTAAGGATCAAAGCAATTACACAATTATCTAAGTCCCACGGTGGGTGCAAAACTGTTTACCCGTAAAATGATACAGTTGAATTTGTTACATGATTTATAGACAAGAGAATTTATTTGATCCAAAATGATAAATAAATAAATAAGATTAAAAGTAAGACTTAGCGATCCAAATGGAAGAAGATGACAAGCCTGACTCCGAGAGTAGTATCTCCGAGGACAGAAATAAGAATAATGTGAAAGAGCACATAAACTTATTTAATAGAGAGAGAAAGTGAAATACAACATAAGTTTTGCCAAGAATTTCATATCTTATAATGGTTGTTGAACCTGCTATTTATAGTTATACCTAGGGAAACATGACCCTAGGATCAAACCCTACTTAAATGATAATAAGAGATTCATTGATGAAGATGTAACGGCAGGCCATGAATGCAAATATTCTCTGCAACGGCTACACATTTAATATTAGAGAATATTCTTCATTGAATGATATCCGATGACAAATATTCGATTTGCTCCCATTGACCATGTTCCCTTTGGGGTTTATCCAATGTCAGTTGCAACTGTTGTCTTCGGTACTGGTTATTACTTGATTCGCCTTTTGCCTATCTTGGGGACCATGTGTCATGCTATCATTCGACCATTTATTATAAGTCAATTTTACCCTATACATGAGGTGAAACAATTTGATGTAGCTGGAAAAGAAGGATATACTTACCAACACGAGAGAGCGAGACTTGTTTGACCAAAAAATGTAAATCTTGATTCAACTAGTTAAATTTATACAAATGATGGTTAATCTTAGTCAATAATAATATCCCAAAGATGAAATTCCCGGTAGTGTGATAAATAGCTCGTATATCTGTTCCAAAAGCTATGACTGTACACAATGATCAATATTAAAGAACCCAAACAAGAGTAATGTAGCATTAAATAGTGATGAATATCAATAAATAGCATTTATATAAATAGAACGAATGAGTCACATGAGAAAGGATGAAATCAATGGATGTTCTTTCAGACATTGATGAATGATGGATAAGCATTTGAGTAGCCAAGTTATTCTCGGATCCAGTGAAAAAGTCTGGACAAGGATCTTAGTGAAAAGGTTATTTGTGTAGGCTTGCAATAAGAGATTCTCCCTATAAAGTCAAAGTATATTTTACAAATGAATATCTCATGTCCCTTATCATTGTGTCTCTTTCTATTTACATGGAACATGTTCCTAAAAAACCTAACAGTACAACTGCAGAAAATATCCACTAGAATATTTTGTTTAATGTCTTATCTTGAGGCTAGCCGTTATAACCTGCAAGGATATTCGATTTCGGCCTCGATCCTTGTCTACTCCTCGACTTCTATTCTTGCTGACTCTTCGACCACGACCTTCATCGTTCCTTAAGCCACTTCGACAATTGGCAGCCTGGGAATGTTTCGTTAATGCCATTCCAACTTAAATATTCTAGGGACAGATTTTGACCCATACAAGACTGACTTTCCCAAGAGATAGAACACAAGAGTAACTCTCTTCTATCACAACAAGGCCGGAAAATTTCCTACGATCTTATTATTTACCAAGCTCGGGACTAGAGAAAGCATTTTAGGAATTTGAGGTATCACTTAGCATCCAACCCCAACAAGTCAAAGATTGAGTGTGGCAAGCTAAGACCCTAAGCTAGGCTTTAATGTTGACTGTAGACTGCAAATGATAGCTCAAACGAGCCAAAGGCAGGGATGAACAAAAATAATAGAAGCACACATCTCATAAAATAGTCAGTCTCAAAAGAAATCTTACACAGTAGCACTTTGAATATCTAGGCCTCCACTATTGATGGCTCAAATTAAATCGTTGAGAGCACCAACATTCGAATAAGACAACAATTGGAGAATGTGTATGGACATGTTAATAAATCAATATAGAATTATGTTTTTTTCCTAGAAACTGAAGATCAAAACTCTGATTAGCACACACTTAACTTCAGTACATCTGTGAAGTTCGTTATTGCAAAGTTCTTATCTCAAATAAAACTGATAAATCTTTCACACCATTATATATCTGCACTTTTCTTATTGTTTATTTTTTCTTATTTCTCACGTATGAACATAAATACTGTTATTGTTCTCCATCAAGAAAAACACATTCTCATCAAGAAAACACAAACGACCGTTAAGGTATAGCGCCCTAAGCTAGTGCGTTATATATCTCCACTGGTTCCTAATTTTTTTTCCTACATATTTTGATTCTTTAAGTTTAAAAGAATCACATTTTGGTTCCGGACTCCGTGCACTTCCATCCACTCTCTCAAGCTGGTTTGCTTTGACTTCAATGTCGCTCTTAACGAACCACAACTAGATTTCAAAAGTTAAAAAAGAAGATGCTTTGTAAAAATTATCTATTCGTATTAAATTCAGCATTGCTGTACTAATTATTTTAGGGGGTTGAAAAACACCGGATTTCCCACCAAAATCCCCTTTTTTGGTGAGACTTGCGACTCATGAGATTAATGCATTGGGTCCATGTCCCCTTATTGGAGCAGACCCCTTAATTAATCTAGTTTATTCCTAAAACTTGTTAGAATTTAGGGCTATTTCTTAATAATAAATAAAAATTTATAATGATACAATTGACAGTGGTCCATATAGTATATAATATTAATATTAAGAGGGATTAAAAATCAGAGTTGAGAAAATTAATTGAAAAGGATGGAGAGTTGGACATGACGATGACATACAATAGAAAGAATTGAGTTATTGGCTTTCCCATTTCCCATTTCCACCCCTTTCAATTCTTCCTCCTCTGAAAAGACGTGTACTCTAAAGAAGGAACAGAGGTGGACCCCACTTGTGGGCCCTACTCCAACGTTGAAGAAATAAAAACACTACTAACTTTAGTAGGGGGGCCCCACTTTTTCTAGTTTCTCTTCCTTTTCATCACGCCATCAATTCTCTTTCCGGCCGTCCTTGTATTGCCCCCTTTTTCTTGCTGCCACCTTCCATTTCGCTATTTACCCTTCTACCCTTTTGGGTTTTCAAATAAAAACAAGAAACAATGTGTTCCTTCTCTTACAATTATTTTATTTAAATAGTCACGTACTGTTTTAATTGTAAATTTCTTTTTGATATTTTAAGCTATACATAAAATATGGAATATAATGTTTTAATGTATTTGTGTAATCTTATTTTAAAAAGTTAAAAGATTTCTATTAATGTTTAATCTTAATCGTTGTACTTTGAGTCCAAAAATTCCTTCTGCTAGGGAGATTAGCTAGGTTTTGGAAAAAAAAAAAATTTATTTTTGAATTTCTAAAACTTATTTATTTATTACAACCACTTGGTATTCTCTTTGTTTGAGGAAAGATAAAAAAAACATGAGAATCTTTACATTCTAGCCGTACCTAATGTGAAATCATTGCAATTATTTTTAATAAAATTAACTTAAATTTCCCTCGTGTTCGATATGTATTAACAGAATTCAATAAAGAAGGTAAAAATACTTCTAAATGACAATAATGAGCAGCAAATGCAAGATTTCAAATACTTTCTTTCTTTTCTTTTTAGTTTTTCATTGTTTAATTTACCTTTATTATTAAAAAGAAAAGAAAAGAAAAGAGGTAGGTGTTTAAATTACCAAATATAAGTAATTAAGAGTGGGCGGGAGAGAGTAGTTAAGTGTGGAAATAACATTTTTTGTCACCTTTACAAGTTCATAACTGCATTCTCTCCCTCTTTTTTTCTTCTTTAAAATAAATTATAAATAAAACACACACTTTCACTTTTGTGTTATCATCAGTTTTCATATGACAGTGAACACATGACTAAAGCCTTGCCAAATACAACAACACCTAGCTTAAAGAAAAGCTAAAGGCAACCAAATCACCAAAATCTTCAACATTTGGCTCACAATAAATCAATTTTCTGCTTAAAAAAATCAAATACTCTGTTTGAGAGAGTAACAAACACAGAGAAGAGAAGAAGTATAGCTTAAAGATAAAGACCCAGTTGAGGATTTTACAGATCTCCTATTGTACTGGTAAATTTCTGCATTCTTGCATTTATTAATGGGAGTGTCATTTTTGTTTGATTCTAGTATTTTGTGGGGAACCAAGTACGTAGTTACGCTGTTTAGGGAAACAAAAATTTCCACCCAATTTAGAGACAGTGGTATTAGAGTGGACAGTGGGCACGTTTATTATGTATTCACATTTTAAAGCTAGATCTGCTGATGGTTCATTGAGTCTTCCAAAATACACTGAAATGTGAGAACACACAGCTAATTTAGCACTATTGTCACGTCACTTGGGGACTTAAGGTTTTCTATCGGAGCTTCTTGAGGGTTATCTCATTGTGTAATTAATGGAACTTGTTAAAATTATGGAATATTTTGGTGATTGTAAAAATAATATTTGCCTAATTGGGTGTTTCTGTATCACAACATGCGTGTCTCTTACTACATGATATCTTTACTGCTTACCACATCACATAGTGCAACTGCGCGTTAAATTTCTGAAATTTGAAGATTTTGTAATGTGGTTGTGTTTACTCTAATATGTTCATAGAGGATGAAGACCTTTTGTAGTGAAAAAGTAATCTCTTATGTGCTGTAATACTTGTAATTGAAATGGTCCTAGTAGATTTGATTTGTAGTACAGTCATGTGTGGATAAAGTTTTACTGATTTTTCGCGCTTTTTTCAGAGCTTTCTTCTGGTGAGGTACCTGTGATGATAATAGTAACCGGAGATGGAAAGGATACATGAAGTGAAACAACCACCGAGGCAATTCCCTTTAGAGGCTAAGGTGACACGTGCTTTCTCAACTTCCAGGAAGGAGGTCGGTGTTAAATGCAATGTGCAGGACTTCCGAGATTTAGCTTTGGCTGTTCCAAGACAAACATGGAAAGGAAAGACCTCCTATCAGGAGGAAGAGGAACTCATGATTGATGCTGGTTCAATCAAGCGCAGTGATGATTCCCTTGAGGACAGTGGCTCTACTTCATTTCATGGGGCGAGTCATCCTCCGGAACCTGTTGATACAGACCTAATGAGACCAGTGTACGTACCCATTGGTCAGAAAAAAGCAGATGGGAAATGCTTAGTGAAAAGCATGTCTTTGAAGGGTCCTTTCCTAGATGATCTTTCAATCCGGGTTCCTAATGTGAAACCGAGCCCATCTCTTCTTTCACCTGCAGAGAGCTTGGTTGAAGAGCCAAATGATCTGAGCGTAATCTCCTCTCCGTTTACAGTTCCTCGTCCATCTCAAAACACAGAAGCAAGTCTGCCTCCTGACACCGAAGAGAAAGAATGTATTTGGGATGCATCGCTGCCTCCAAGTGGCAATGTAAGTCCACTTAGTAGCATTGATAGTACTGGTGTGGTGAGATCTATGAGCATTGTCAACAGTTGCACAAGCACGTATAGGAGTGATGTGATCATGAGCGATGGCATGCTTAGTGTGGACAGAACCTATGAGAGCACAAAAGGGAGCATTCGAGGGGATTCACTTGAAAGCGGTAAGACTAGCCTTAGCAGAGCAAGTGACAGCAGTGGACTTAGTGATGATAGTAATTGGAGTAACATTACTGGCAGTGCCAACAAGCCTCACAAAGGAAATGATCCTAGATGGAAGGCAATTCTCGCGATTCGGGCACGTGATGGTATATTAGGAATGAGTCACTTTAGGTTACTCAAAAGACTTGGTTGTGGAGATATTGGCAGTGTTTATCTTTCTGAGCTTAGCGGGACTCGCTGCTATTTTGCAATGAAAGTGATGGATAAGGCATCACTTGCGAGCAGGAAGAAATTGACTCGTGCTCAGACAGAAAGAGAAATCCTGCAGTTATTAGACCATCCATTCCTGCCAACCTTGTACACTCATTTTGAGACCGATCGCTTCTCATGTTTGGTCATGGAATATTGTCCTGGAGGAGATTTACATACTCTACGACAGCGACAACCTGGGAAGCATTTTTCGGAATATGCTGCAAGGTACGCTTTTGTCATTCTATCTAGAATATGCAACATAAAAATTATCCACTCCTTTCACATGTAGGCCTGACATAAGCATAAGCCTCTGCTTATTTTGGCATTCCTTAGATGTTATCACATCCATTTTTCTTGCACCATCGTTCTGACGTCTGAACATGTAAGCTCTCCCCTGTAGAGGAGAGAGTCCTCTTCATGCGGTCAAGAGTTCAAGCCTGGTACCCTGACAAACAAAAAGTTCTCCCCTGTAGAGGATGTGGTTACGGATATGACTTTTTTGATTAACTCTCGTCCCCCAAAAAAATTTCTTTATCTGCCATTAACTGCACCTTTACTTGCAAAAAAAAAAAATAGAGAATGTTTCTTTTCCCCTTTCGCTTTTTCTTGAATGGGCTGCTGTTGAGGAAGGGGTGTATTGGTGGAAGAAGATTATATTGCCACAATGATTGTTGCCCATGTCATATCAACTCAGACCAAATTAGATATTTATCACTCTTGGATTTTGATGTTTGTCCCACTCAATCCATATTTGGGATCCTCCCATACCAAATAGTTTGATCCTACTTGGAAGTTTTTTCCAGTCATTGGGTATTAAGAAGAGAAGGTGGTAAATATGTAATGGCATGTCTATTGATATTATTTCTTTATAAGGTAGGAGTAAGGTCTGCATACCCACTACCCCCCAAACCCCATTTATGGGATTACACTGGGTTTGTTGTTGTTGTTCGTCTATTGATATTATTAAGTTCTGGTTAACTAATATTATTAAAGGGCTTTTTCGTGCTAACAGTCTTCCACATTTTCTTCATTTGGGAGATTTTAGAATCTTTACCCTCGCATTTATGTTTAAGCTGTTGAGTTCCTTAATCAAACTTTAACAAACCCCGCATTTCTGCCTCAGGTTTTATGCAGCAGAAGTTCTACTGGCGCTTGAATATCTACACATGCTTGGTGTTGTGTACAGAGACTTAAAACCTGAAAATGTTCTTGTGCGTGACGATGGCCACATTATGCTTTCCGATTTTGACCTATCCCTAAGATGTGCAGTTTCACCCACGCTCATAAGGACATCATCTGATGATCCTTCAAAAAGAGGAGCCGCATTCTGTGTGCAGCCAGCATGTATTGAGCCCACATCTGTATGCATTCTACCAGCATGCTTCCTTCCCCGCATATTTAATCAAAAGAGCAAGAAAAGATCACCTAAGCCTCGAGCCGAGACTGGGCTTCCAGCTAATGCACTGCCTGAGCTAGTTGCAGAACCTACTTCGGCACGCTCTATGTCATTTGTTGGGACTCATGAATATTTGGCCCCCGAGATTATCAAGGGAGAAGGCCACGGCAGTGCGGTTGATTGGTGGACATTTGGTATTTTCCTGCATGAACTACTATATGGTAAGACCCCATTCAAGGGATCAGGAAACAGGGCAACTCTTTTCAATGTAGTAGGCCAGCAGCTCAGGTTTCCAGAGTCTCCTGCAACCAGTTATGCCAGCCGTGATCTGATACGTGGCTTGCTTGTTAAAGAGCCTCAAAACCGACTTGGGGTGAAAAGAGGAGCAACTGAGATCAAGCAGCATCCTTTCTTTGAAGGCGTTAATTGGGCTCTGATACGTTGCAGTACGCCACCCGAAGTGCCAAGACCCATTGAGGCAGAGCTTCCTGCAAAGTTCGGGCAAGTGAACCCTGTTGGGGTTGGCAATACGAGTAAAAGAGTGGTAGGAACAGATGCAAAACCTGGGGGTAAATATCTTGACTTTGAGTTCTTTTAGTTTAGGATATAGAATTCTTGTCTAGGATTGTATTAGTTGACCCTTCTGCAATTGCTTGCTTCTAGTTGTTATGCATTCAACTGAATTGCAATACAGAAGAACTGGGTCTTTACTAAACTTGTAGCCTGTGAAAATCACTCGCCAATGTGATATGAGTCGGTTGCACTATTTTGATTTAATTTGTCCTCACATCTATCTTAATTTTCTTTACCGTTGAATGTTGCTCTAAAATTAGTGCTGAATGATCCAAGAGAAAAAATGCCTTGTTATTTCCATGCAATAGGAGCTAGCCAAGAGCCTAATGTCGTATAACTAATCTCCTGGGGTTGCAGTATTTGGATGGTGGGATATCTAGTCCCGAAATAATTAATCATGTGATAATTTGTTTTCGGACCAAACGACCCTAAGACTATAGAAAGCGTGTCCTGTTATGGGGTCCTTTTTTGTAAGAAGAGCCAGATGCTGCGTGGAATTGTGCTCGAAAATTGTGAATGAAATAGCCAAAAGAAGCATAAAGATTATATTTATGAGACCATGTGTGACAATAATGAGCTAGTGTTATGGATCCAATGCAACATACATAAACGTGGTACCCATATATAGCATGAATATAATGTTTTATAAAAATAACCTTATAATATTAAGTATAATAACTTATAATAAAAGGATATAACCAGAATTTTAGACATTAGCCTTGTAATCATATTAATTTTAGAACATAATATTACACGTTAGGAATCCTTCATGATTACCTTTAAGGGTCGTTTGGTATGAGGTATAAGAAGGTATAGTGCTGATATAAAAATTTAATACAACCTTAATACTTCATTTGGTTAGCAAATCAGGTATAAGTTATCCTATGATTAAAATTAACATTGGGATAAGTTATACCTTATAGAGGTGGGGTAATTAGCAACGGTATAACTTATTCGTTCTTCTTACAAATTATACAATTGTCATATTTAATACAACATACCAAACAGTGGATAAGAAACAATCCCAGCATAACTTATCCCGGCATAAGCCGTATTGAAACCACCCCTTAGGAATCCTATTAGTATAATTACTTTCGGGCATAGACTTATAATACTATAAGTTAGCATGTAAATCTAATACCTTTAGGAACATGTTAGATTTCCAATTAGTATAATTACTTTTGGGATAAAAACATATTTTTAATCATGTAATCATACTACTTGGATATATTTCTAAAAAATTCCTATTACTGATTTAATTTGAAAATGTATTATAATATATTATTACTAATATAATTTGGTAATGTATTATATTGTTCAAATCCATTTAGAAAAAAGAGAGTTTATATCTGTATATATCTTCTATACTATTATAAAAGCACGAATATAATATTGATAGACCAAAATAGTCATAAAACATTAAACAGAAGAACTCATAGGAAACTACATAACTGTAATAACCTATCTTTTGGACTACAATACCTTCTTGTTAATTTCTTTTAATATTTAAGATTTTAAAATTAATAAAATGTGTCTATTATATTTTTATTAAAATATGTAAGAATATTTAATAAATACTATTTCATAAGAATCCTTCGTATTGGGAATATATTCCCACTCCATAATGTCCAATCAAGAAAAGATAAAATAATGTTAAACTAACTGCGTAAAACGTTGAAATTGAGAAAAAAATATTCCCACAATATATTTTTATATTATCTTTGAACTACTTTCCTACTCAAATAATATTTTTTCTTATCAATTTTCATGTAATATTGAAAAATATATCAATTATTTGCCAACAATTAAGAAAATAAAGTGATAAAGAGAAAGAAAAATTGTTTGTAAGAGTCAATAGCACTAGAGATTATGCAAATGTAAAGATCTAAAAGTGGAATGTCAGATCGATCTTTTTACTCGATGAAAATAAAATTTTTGGTGGATAAAATTATATTTAAGATTAAATATTCAAAACAAGATATGAACTAATAATAAGAATTTATTCAGCATAAAATAAATTATTTTTTATGTTAAGACCAAATAATCAATCTTTCAATTAATCATTAGCAAGAGAATCCAATTCAATTATTTTTAAATTCATCATATGAGTAAAATTATTTTTTCAAGTTAAAGAAAATCTTGAGGTGCATAAATTAATTCCATAAAAGAGAGTTAGAGATTAAAAAACTAGATCACAAAGTAAAAAATGTTAGTATAGTATTAAGAATCAAACGGCCATACAAGTGTCTAAGGAAACACAATCAAAGCTAAATATTGAACAAGAACAAGTTTTTAAGACTATATTATAATGAGTCGACTCTGATATAGCAAATTATCCTTTGTAGATGCCTCGGGGGGAATCAAACTAATTTTTCTATGTCATGCATGACTTGAAAATATTTGATCAAGAGGCATGATATTGTTAGCAATAAAACAAATAGTGTACCAACAACATTTTATTATGAGGTCACTCACTTTAGATTTGATATACCTCTTCAAACAAATGAAATAACCATCACAAATATAATAAAGCAGAGTAGTTGTGCTAAATTTAAAAGGAAAGCATAATTGATAATATGGGATGAAGCACTTATGGCTAAGTGCCAAATGATCGAAACAATGCCCGGAGTTCTAGAGATATATTGAATATCAATGAACCGTTTGGTTAAAAACTAATGATTTGGGAGGTGATTTAAGTCAACTACTACCAGTAATTCCAAAATCGACGAAAGAAGAGACCGTACTAGCTTGCCAAAATTATACTTATAGTATCCAATGAAAAAGATTCAACTGACAAGAAATATGAACAAATTCAATATTCAGTGGCTTCTTGCTTCGTGTCAGAAGCAAAGAAGAGCATCCAATAAAAGATGATTTGGTTTTTCTAGAACACTTGGTTATTTTTGTTCCCAAACAAAGCAACCGCAGAATGTTGTATTACACGAACAACTACATGTTGCATTTTCAAGAGGAATATCAATATCGACAACAAGAGATCTGGTTATGGCAAAGCAACCAAAGCATTATAAGGAAACATACACAAAACAATACCGTCTACAAATAAATGTTCGGTAAGATACAATCACATTGAATACTTTTAAAATATAATATATAATTATCTAACTAACATGACTAGATTGATCATTATATAAGTTCTGATGATATCCTTTCATTTTGAATTCAGGTATTATACTAATGTAATATTTTTTTTGGAATGTAAATAATTTAAATATTTAAACCATCACATGCCATTATTAACATGCAACGCACGTTCATATATACTAGTATATTATAAAAGCATGAATAAAATATTGGATTACAAAAATAATCTTTAATATTAAGCATTGTAACTCACAATAAAAGGATATAACCGGAATTCTAGATATTAGCCTTGTAATCCTATTAGTTTTAGGACAGAATACTACACATTAGTAATCCTACATGATTACCTTTAGGAATTAGATGTTATTTTTTTTTTAAAATTCAATGTTTGTTACTACTGAAATTAATATATAAAGAATAAAATTTACACGTTAGAAATCCTACATGATTACCTTTAGGAATACCATTAATATAATTATGTTCGGGCATAAATATATAATACTACATGTTAGCATGTAAACTTAATATCTTTAGGAACATGTTATATTTTCTATTAGTATAATTATTTTCGGAATATGGATATATTTTTAGCCATGTAATCCTATTACTTTTATGATATACTTCTTAAAAAATTCCTCTTACTAGTTTTTAATATTTAAGATTTTAAAATTAATACAACCTTGTCTGTTGAATTCTTATTAAAAATATAAAGAAGGTTTAATAAAATTAATTTTATAAGAATCCTCCATATTGGTAATACATTACCACTCTATAATATTCCATACCAAAATAAATAAAAGAAATGCTAAACGGACTGCATAAAGCATTGAAATTGAGAAAAAAATTTCTACGATAATATATTATTATATTATAATTGAACTGCTTTCTTACTCAAATAATATTCTTTTATTATTAATTTTTCATGTAATGTAGAAAAATAAGAAAATTTTTAAGAATATAAATTTGTAAGAAGAAAAAAAATAAAGAAAATAGTTGATAAGAGCCAATACCACTAATAATTTTGCAAACATAAAGATCTAAAAGTGGAATGTCATATCGATCTTTTTACTCTTTCAAAATAAAATTTATGGTGAATAAAATTATAATTACGGTTAAATATTCAAACATGAGATGAAATAATATTAAGACTAAATCAACAGAAAATAAATTATATTTTACATTAAAACCAAATAATTAAATCTTTCAATTAATTATTTAGCAAGAGAATCAAAGTGTTATATTCCATAAAAAATAGTGTTAGAGATTAAAGAAATAGATCACAAAATAAAAAAGATTAGTATAATATTAAGAATGTCATACAAGTGTTCGAGGAAGCACAATCAAAGCTAAATCCTGAACAAGAATAAGCTTTCAAGACTATATTATAAAAAATCGACTCTGGTATAGTGAGATTATCCTTTGTAGATGTCTGCGGCAGAATCAAAATAATAATCTTATGTCATACATTACTTGCAAAGATCAGAAACGAATAAGATCATCCAATAAAAGATGATTTGGTTCTTGTAGAACACTTGGTTATCAACCACAATGGTAAAAGTAGTGCCTTTAATAAGGAGAATATTTTCATCATTAGATTAAAACACAATTTATGAGAATTACATGATTGAAATTAAAGAACTATCTTAACTAGCAGAAATGAATTTGTTGATCAACTAAATAAAATGTTGATTACTAAGTTTTATGGTAAAAATAAAATATTTTCAGTTTTGACTCAACAGAAGATGATACCAACAATTGCTACCAAGAATAATACTTAAATACTTTAATACCAAATGGCCTCCACCGTACATGTTTGTTGTCAAGTTCATTATTTCTTATGTATGTTAGTGTGACCGTATATATAATAAACTACGTTAAAATTGATCTACCGTTGCATATAGATTGATTTTGAAGAAAAATATGCCCGTCATGCTATTGAAAACTTCGATCTGTTGAATAGCTTATGTAATAGTACACATATGATATATAAAAGTTTTGACAATAACGTCATGCGTGCAGAACTTATGATACTAATCAAGCTAGCTTCTTGATAGTTATATTATTATATTAGTAAAATATTAGATAAAATGTTACTGTAAAGAGCCTTTTGCTATTATATTTGTTCTCCATAAAATGAATATCACTTTCAATTGCTATTTGAATCCTTCTTTCTTCTTCTGGGTTCTGATTGATCTAGCTCTACTCAAAGCCATTTAAGTGGTTGTAAAATAATAAAACACAAATGCACTTAACACCTTGAGAGATTTAGATTCAAACACTCATTAAACGGAAACAGCCACTTTTAGAGCATTTTTTCTTTTCTTTATTCAAATTTCAACATAAACCTTAAATGCTTTTCACGATTTCACAATCTTATTTGGCTTGTAGATAAGATAAAGTGAGGAAGGAACTAAAAAGAACAATGTAGAGGAAACCAGGAGGAGAAAAAGTAGTGAGCAGCAGGCCACAAACGTTGGGCCAGATTGTGAACTAAAATGGGCCGCCCAAAAGGAAAAGAGTTGTTGGGCTCCGAGGGGGACTTCCAACGGCACAACAAAATGTAAATGTAAAAATTGCATGGCCTCCTATTTGGTCGCCCCTTTTTAATTTGTACCCGTTTTATTTTTTTGTTTGCATCCGTACCCGTTTTCTTGTTAAAAGTATTTAAAAAGATAATTTTTCCCTTATTTAATAAAAGACTACTGACAAAACTGTAGACTGCAGGACAAAATTTCAGCATGTTTTGGTATGAAGTTTTAGCAAATGAGCTAAATAACTTCAGCATGCATTAGCAAAAGTTCATTAGAAAATTACATGTTGCAAGACAAAAATTTAAGCATGTTTAGTCTAAAATTTTAGCAAAATGAACTAAAAATCTTCAACTTGTTTAGACTGAAGTTTAGGATAAAACTCATGACAAAACTGTAGACTGCAGGATAAAACTTCAGCATGTTTTGGCATGAACTTTTAGCAAATGAACTAAATAACTTCAGCATGCATTAGCAAAAACTCATTTGAAATTACATACTGCATGACAAAAACTTAAGCATATTTAGTTTGATGTTTTAGCAAATGAACTAAAAAAACTTCAGCATGTTTAGACTGAAGTTTCGGATAAAACTCATGACAAAATTGTAGCCTACAGGATAAATAACTTTAGCTTGCATTAGCATAAAGTTTTAGCTTCAATATGAAACTTTTCACGAATGAGGTTGCAGATCACGCGATTAATGCGTGATGCAGGTTTTATATCTTTTGTCAGGGGTATAATTGTCGTATTATTATGAATTTTTTGCTAGTTGGCTTACTAAATTAATAATTTTTAAAAATATGGTACAAGTTAAAAGGGTGGCACAAATATAGGGTACGACTGCNATCATAAAAATCATATAGGACGTCCTATTTGGTCATACTTGTATATTCCTGTTCCATGTATTGTGCTATCTATTTCTCTCTGTATTCATGTCCCATGTATTTAGGAGCCGTTTGGTTTCTACTTCTTTTTTCTTAGTTACAAAACACCATTGTAGGTTGTGCTTCGGGCTTCTTCTTCTTCTTTAGTTGCAAAATGAATTTGTTAAATTTATCGTTGTTTTGATAATTTGATGATTGAATTTGATCTTTATATGTGAAAGTTATGTTTCAAATTTGAGTTTATTTGGAGTAGATTTGGACGTTGAATCGTATGTTGAATTATTGAAATTTGAATAACAACTTTATGTTTCAGAACAAGACCCAATTTATGAAGTTGCATTGAAAAGATTGAAATATTTAAGATTTGAATTTTCTTTAGTTTCATGGGAATGAAAGAAGAACTTAAGATCCAATTTCTAAAGTTGCATTAAAGAGATTGAACTACTTAAGATCCAATATTTCTGAAGATGCATTGGAAAGATAAAAGAATTTTATATCCGATTCTGAAGTTGCATTGAAGAGTTAGAGCTACTTAAGATTCGATTTTATGAAATTGCATTTGAAAGATTATATCTTATTCTGAACTTGCATTGAAAAGATAGAAGAACTCCAAATTCCGGTGGATAAATTTTGTAATTATTTATGGAATGCTGGTATAATTTCAATGGTGACCCCAAAAATTAGGTGTATGTGAACTTCTCCCGTAGAAAATCTCAGCTAACGCAATATAGCACTCACATATTTATTTTTAACTAGGTAACCATTTTAACTTTTTTGGGAAGTTAGGAAAGGAGAGCATTCTGAGTGTATATCAAGAGTATAAGGTACTGATAATATAAAGAAAGTATACTCTACCAATGAGTTTTTACTCAATCCCCCTTCATTTGCTTTTTTTCTTCGTTTTTTTGGAAGAGTAGCTTAATAGACATTTGTACTTGTCCGCAATTGACATTCTGATCCTCTTTCTCTTCGAAATTTCAAGTGGACACCTGAACTTGATCAAATTTATTCTTTAAGACTCCTCCGACTGTTGACCAAGATTATGTGCCATTGACTAAATGAGATGAACAAAATGTGTGTAATACACGCGAATGAAGAGAGTGGGCACTGATAATTTTGTTTTAAAATATTAAAATAATAAAAAAAAATAATGTAATAAAAAGAAAAGACAAAATATAAAGTTAAAAAAAGAGAAGAAAAGGAAAAAAGGGCTGAAGAGTCCTTCTTCCTCCTCCCTCGTGTTTCGTCCGTTCCCAATCCCCCATTTCTCTAATTCTTCCCCTCTATTCTTATCTTCCTCTCTCAATTCTTCCAGTGGGATCCAAGTGAAACTGTCACGATCCGATTTCGGAGTCATGATGGCGCTTGTCGTAGAACCAGGCAAGCCGCCCATTTTATCTAAGCTAAATTCAATTTTCAATAAAAATACAATTTTAAACGAAATTTCTGATAGTACTAATAATCTAAAGATTAAAATAATATTTGAAACAAAATTTTAAATCTCCAACCCCGAATCCTGTATCACTCAGTCATGAGCTACTATAACATAAATCAAGGAAAAGGAGAATGGACAACATAGTCTCAAAATAAATAATAACAGGTAGAATAAGAAAGAGAAGACGAGGTCAAGATCGCTAGCTTCTACCTCGACGACTCCAATGAAACTCTGACAGTCGCTCAACAACCATTACTGGGTCCCGATGTACCTGGATCTGCACACGAGGTGCATGGGGCAACGTGAGTACACCAACTCAGAAGTAACGAACCCAAATTATGGGCTGAGAGGTAGTGACAGACTAAACCTCAATAATTAAATCATCAACGTAATACAAAATTTAGGCATGTTCACAGTTTATCAGAAAATAACAACAGAAAGTGCTAGATATACCTCAATATGTTCTACATGCCAACATGTCACAGTGTGAAAAGGCACATAGTGCTCACAACTCTTCCACAGAAGTCCACCCAATACTATATATGGCTCTCAGGCCCAGAGAAGTTCCATCCCGGAATATGCATAACACTAGTGACCGCAGTCACTCCGTACTGAGGAAAAGGCCAGTCCATCCCCACGGAGAAGGTCCATCTCCAGAATACAACACTTGAATAATATCCATGTCCAGGGAAGATCCATCCCTTACATAACATCAGCTTCGGACAAGATCCATGTCTAGGGAAGATCCACCCCTCACATAATAATTGCTTCGGACAAGATCCATGTCCAGGGAAGATCCATCCCTCACATAACATCAGCTTCGAACAAGATCCATGTCCAGAGAAGATCCATCCCTCATCATCAATGCGCTCACTGGGGTGTAAAGACTCCGGAAGGGCCCTAGTGGCACAAGCGCCATATCAATCCAAAGAAGGCATGATTTAGTATCGCTGCGGTGTGTAGTCCGATCTCATAACTGTATCAATAACAGACTATTAGCCTCACTCAGTCATTACTCTCCAGTCTCACTCACATGGATCAAAGATGCCTCCATCAGCCTGAAATAATGATAAGTAAGCATATAATTACAATATTGAGACTGAGGTATAAAGCGATATGCTACAACAGGACTGCGTATATGGAATCAAATAAATCACAAAATGAGACAGTAATATACGTCCACTCGGGTATCAGCATTTTCGACGTGAAGCCTAGCATTTATACTTAGCATGATTTCTAACATGTTCTCAATTACCACATTAATAAAAGCACATTTATCATCAGGGAATAATCTCTAAGCAGTGCCATGAGATGAATCAAGTCACAAATCTCACAATGCACGCCAGCACACCCGTCACTTGGCATGTGTGTCACCAATTCTAATCATATAACAAGTAGTTCGGGGTTTCGAACCCTCAGAAACAAGTTTGGAAACGTTACTTACCTCAAAACCGGCTAAAAACCTAGCCCTCAATGCCTTTGCCTCTAGACTGGGCCTCCGAGTGCTCCAAATCTACCAAAACTCATATGTATATAATTATAATATGCCAAGGAATTAAACCTAATCGAAATTTATCAAAAATACTCAAAAATCTCGAAATTGGTCAAACCCGACCCCCGGGCCCACGTCTTGGAACTCGATGAAATTTATACCATAAGAATCCTCATCTTCCCACAAGTCTATACATACCAAGAATACTAAAATCGGAGTCCAAATGATCGCTCAAATTCCCATTTTAAAGTGTCTAAATCACAAGCCCTAATTACCTATTTTAGCACTGTTTTTCCCCAATTTTCACCACTAATCCAACCTTTAATCACATATAAACGATTTTTAAGTCCAAAACCCTTACCTCAATGAAGAACTATCAATTTCCCTCTTCAAAACCCTTCGAAAGCTTCAAACCCGAATAAGAATGGTGAAAGAATGACCAAAATTCTCTAAGGGTTCCTTTTATATGTTGTGCCCAGCGGTGATCGTGTCTGCGGTCCTTTTCTCGCACCTGCGGTCACAGGTGCGCACCTGCGCGTTTTACTTAAGGGACCTTTTCTCTCACCTGCAGCTAACTATCCGCACATGCGGCTTCGCAGGTGCGGTAAAATCCTCGAAGGTGCGGATTCTTGGCGGTGTAAGTACATGTATTTGGGGACTTCTATGTCCGTTGAGTGTTTGAATTCTGTCTGGAGTTGGCATATGGCCTCGAGTCGTGAGTGTATGAGAAGTCCTCTTATGTTGTTTTGTAGCAAGTTCTCTTTTACCAGTAATTGTTATATGTTGTAATTTGAGTGTAGATTGCTTGTGGAAGTTGGCATGACCATTCAATGGTGAATGCGAGATTTGCATACGATTTGGGATGTTTGATGGTTTGTCTCATATGAGTTTATGAAGAATTTAGTTGAATCTCACTGCAGTACGGTGGTAGTAATAGCGTATGGGCATTGTGAGTTATCGTTTGTCTTGATCGTTGGCTTTGAGCCAAGTGGCGGAGTTTGTTAATGATAAAGTGATTGCACGATTTTTTTTTGTTGTATTGGTTTCGGTTCGAGGTATATTGGTGAATCAGTTATGACCTGCAGAGGTGGAGTCTGGGAATGACTCAAGTAATGGAAATTCTTCGATACAAGTTGTAATGTACTCTATGGGTAGGTGAGTTGTATTGAATGATTGAGCTGTAATTATAAAAGGTGTAGTGGGTGCTTATGAGGCAATGAGTTTCTACATGTGTTTCCTAGCAATGCTCTTGGGTGTTGGTGACCTGCGTAGCGTGGTTGAGTTAGAAGGATTCAGTTCTGATGGTTTGGTGTTGTGCAAATGGGATTCGAATAGTTCCTGATGGTTTCTACCACTATTAGAGATGTGTATTTTCTAATGGCGTGAGGAGCATTAGAGGTATAATAATTTTGCTTCTAGATGGGATCAAATGTAAGTTCTTTTCTAGTTAGGTACGTAGTTTCTTGTGGCTCGGAATGGTTTATGAATTTTCCATATTTATCATAAAATGACATGGTGTATGCGGTACGTTGTGTAGAGTCGAGATTTGCATGTGTGAGTTCACGGTTCAATTCTGGAAGGAAGGTCAAAATTTTTAGGCAGCATTGGAAGTTTCAGATGACTAAGTAAATGATATCTATAGGTGGCTTGAAGTATTTCATGTGGACCAGCGTTTCGATGGGGTCACTCATTGTAGCAGAGTTATGTAGAGGTATGATCCTCGGTGTCAGATTTGTGTGTTTTGGTTTTACGATGTGTGGCAGGATCTTAGCATGGTGTTGTGATGGTAATTTTTAATGGCGGAATAGTCCTCTCGTGTGAATCTTTATATGATTTGAGTTCGTGGGATGTTACTATTGAGTGCACGAGTTGCACAGGTTATGGCTTTGGATTGTATTGATGCATCATGGCATCAAAGTGGTCATGTTGGACGAGAAAAGGTCATTGGACCT
This sequence comes from Nicotiana paniculata, assembly GCA_005239505.1. NCBI lineage: Eukaryota > Viridiplantae > Streptophyta > Magnoliopsida > Solanales > Solanaceae > Nicotiana > Nicotiana paniculata. The sequence goes on from ML332764.1 coordinate 59,043, forward strand.
AGAATGAATATTGTCAGAATTGTCTACAACATAGTTGGAAGGATAAATATCGGGAGTCGGCTTAGAAATTTTCTATAATTCCTGTTTGGGAAGGGGAGCTTCATGTCTGACTGATCGGACAAATGGTTGTTAGTTTCTACGTGTTTCTGTCATCATCGGCAGTATATGAAAGTGTTAGAACGAGACATTTCTTGATAAGAGGTTATGTACCGGTATTGGGTTGTTTTGAGCAGCTAATGTGATTAGGAATTATCGCTATGAGTGGTTGAGTCATGCAGTATGCTATGCGATTACATCTGGGTTACGGATATGGACTGACACAACATGTTCAGACTTAATCAATTTGTAGTTGTAGAATTTTGACCTTGAAATTATTTCAGAAGTGAAAAAAAATTGTTCTAAGGTTTATGGGTCAGGTTGGATTTCGAAATTTCGACTGTGTTATGCTATTGGACCTATATGGGATAGGGTGACTTGGGGTCACCCCCGAGTATGTGCATAGTAGGATACATGGTATTTTGGTGGTGTTTGGAACAACTCTAGGCACGTTCGAGGACGAACGTATGTTTAAGTGGGGGAGAATGTAACAACCCGGCCGGTCGTTCCGTGAGATTAGCCCCGTTTTCCCTGTTTCAGCTTTTTCATGTGTTAATTAACTTAATTATGATGTGTTGGTCCGGTTGGTTTGGTTTCAGAGTGGTCGTAGTGAGAAATGAGACACTTAGTCTCTTAAGTTTGCCTTATGGTTGGAAGAGTCATTCGAGAGTTGACTTATAGGTAAACGACCTCGGAATGTGTATTTTGTAGCTCGGATAGCTTCTTTTGGTGATTTGGGACTTAGGAGTGTGTTCGGAATGAAGTTTTGATGTCCGGTGTAGAATTAGACTTGAATTGGCAAAAGTTAGTTTTTGGCGATTTCCGGTCGGCAGGGGAATTTAGGCTATCGGGGTCGGAATGGAATTCCGGAAGTTGGAGCAGGTTCATAATGTCATTTGGACATGTGTGCAAATTTTCAGGTCAATCGTATGTGTTTTGAATGGTTTCTGCATCCTTGGTGAAATTTATAAGTTTCAAAGTTCATAGGCTTGAATTTGAGGTGATTTTAGTGTTTTTGCATTATTTTGGGTGTTCCGAGGGTTCGACTAAGTCCGGGTGATCATTTATGACTTGTTGGTGTTTTTGTTTGGGGTCCTGAGGGGCTCGGGTTGATTTCGGATAGCCTTCGGAGAGTTTGAAGATGGAGAAATGCAACAGAAATTGATATCCTTCTGGTGTGGCTGCACCTGCGGAAGGGAAGCCGCAGGTGCGGACAAGGGGCGCAGGTGCGGATTCTTGGTAGGCTGGAAGAGATCCGCAGGTGCGAGGATTTTACCGCACCTGCAAATCCGCAAGTACAGATAGTTAGCCGCATGTGCGAGAAAAGGTCCCTTAAGTAAAATGCGCAGGTGCGCACCTAGGACAGCAGGTGCGGGTCCGCAGGTGCGAGAAAAGGACCGCAGGTGCAGATAGTTAGTCGCAGGTGCGAGAAAAGGTCCCTTAAGTAAAACGCGCAGTTGCGCACCTGGGACTGCAGGTGCGAGAAAAGGACCGCAGGCGCGGTCATCGCTGGGCACAACATATAAAAAGAACCCTTAGCGAATTTTGGTCATTCTTTCACCATTCTTATTCGGGTTTGAAGATTCCGAAGGGTTTTGAAGAGGGAAATCGATAGTTCTTCATTGAGGTAAGGGTTTTGGACTTAAAACTCATTTATATGTGATTAAAAGTCGTATTAGTAGTGAAAATTGAGGAAAAACAGTGTTAAAAATAGGTAATTAGGGCTTGTGATTTAGAGACTTTAAAATGGGAATTTAAGGGGTCATTTGGACTCTGATTTCGGTGTTCTTGGTATGTATAGACTCGTGGGAGGATGAGGATTATTGTGGTATAAATTTCATTGAGTTCCTAGATGTGGGCCCGAGGCTCGAGTTTGACCAATTTCGGGATTTTTGAGTATTTTTGATAAATTTCGTTTAGGTTTCGTTCCTTGGCATATTATAATGATATACATCTGATTTTTGTTAGATTTAGACCACTCGAAGGTTCATTCTAGAGGAAAAGGCATCGAGGGCTAGGTTTTTAGCCGGTTTTGAGGTAAGTAACGTTTCTAAACTTGGTTCTGAGGGTTCGAAACCCCGAACTACTTGTTATGTGATTAGAATTGGTGACGCACATGCCAAGTGACGGGTGTGTGGGCGTGCACTGTGATATTTTTGACCTGGTTCATCCCATGGCACCACTTAGTGATTATTCCCTGATGATATATGTGTTTCTATTAATGTGGTAACTGAGAACATGTTAAAATTCATGCTAAGTATAAATGTTAGGCTTCACGCCGAAAATGCTGAGACTCGAGTGGTCATATATTACTGTATCATTTTGTGATTTATTTGATTCCATATACTCAGTCCTGTTATATCATGCCGCTTCATACCTCAGTCTAGGTATTGTAATTATATGCATACTTATCATTATTTCGGGCTTATGGAGGCATCTGTGATCCATGTGAGTGAGACTGGAGAGTAATAACTGAGTGAGGCTGAGAGCATGTTATTGAGACAGTTATGAGATCGTACTGCACACCCCAGCGATACTAAATCATGCCTTCGTTGGCTTGATATGGCGCTTGGGACACTAGGGTCCCTTCGGAGTCTTTACACCCCCAGTGAGCGCATAAATGATGAGAGATGGATCTTCCCTGTACATGGATCTTGTCTGAAGTGGATGTTATGTAAGGGATGGATCTTCCCTGGACATGGATATTATCCGAGTGTTGTATTTCCGAGATGGACCTTCTCCGTGGGGATGGACTGGCCTTTTCCTCAGTACGGAGTGACTACGGTCACTAGTGTTATGCATATTCCGAGATGGAACTTCTCTGGGCCTGAGAGCCATATATAGTACTGGGTGGACTTCTGTGGAAGAGTTGTGAGCACTACGTGAATTTTCACACTGTGACATGTTGGCATGTAGAACATATTGAGGTATATCTAGCATATTCTGTTGTTATTTTCTGATAAACTATGAACATGCCTAAATTTTGTACGTTCATGATGAGGTTTAGTCCGTCACTACCTCTCAGCCCATAGTTTGGATTCGTTACTTCTAAGTTGGTGTACTCACGTTACCCCCTGCACCCATGTGCAGATACAGGTACATCGGGATCCGGTTGTGGTTGTTGAGCGGCTGTCAGAGTTTCATTGGAGTCGTCGAGGTAGCAGCTGGCGATCGCGACCTCGTCTTCTCTTTCTTATTCTACCTGTTGTTATTTATTTTGAGACTATGTTGTCCATTCTCCTTTCTCTTGCGTTATGTTATAGTAGCTCATGACTGAGTGACACCGGACCCGGGGTTGGAGATTTAAAATTTTGTTTCAAATACTGTTTTAAGCTTTAGATTATTAGTATTATCAGAAATTTCGTTTAAAATTGTATTTTTACTGGAAATTGAATTTAGCTTAGATAAAATGGGCGGCTTGCCTGGTTCTACGACATGCGCCATCACGACTCCAAAATCGGGTCGTAACAAGTTGGTATCAGAGCTCTAGGTTAAATAGGTATCACCGGTCATGAGAAGGTTTTGTAGAGTCTTGCGGATCGGTACAGAGACGTCTGTACTTATCTTCGAGAGGTTGCAGAAACTTTAAGAAAGTTCTCACATTCTTGAACTTTTGTCATGCGAATCCATTAATTCAACCTGAAGCATAATTCTTTGAACTCCTTTCATGTATTCGAACAAACACGTGAGCGCTCGGTATCAGCTGTGCATCGATGGCTTGTGACTTCCATGAATGGAATGTGATTTTAGCATGTTTGGGGCCAATCTGGAGGACTTGAGGTCGGATTTTGTCTATGGATTGAGTGTCGATATTTCGTTGTGTGAGTACATATATTTGGTGACTTACATGTCCGTTGAGTGTTTGGCTTCTGTCTGGAGTTGGCATATGTCCTCGAGTCGTGAGTGTATGGGAAGACCTCTTATGTTGTTTTGTAGCAATTTCTCTTTTACCAGTAATTGTTATATGTTGTAATTTGAGTGCATATCGCTTGTGGAAGTTGTTATGACCATTCAATGGTGAATGCGAGATTTGCATACGATTTGGGATGTTAGATGGTTTGTGTCATATCAGCTTATGACGGATTTAGTTGAATCTCACTGCAGTACGGTGGCAGTGATAGCGTATGGGCATTGTTAGTTATCGTTTTTCTTAATCGTTGGCTTGGAGCCAAGTGGGGGAGTCAGTTAATCATAAAGTGATTGCACTATTTTTTTTTGTATTGGTTTAGGTTCGAGGTATATTGGTGAATCAGTTATGACTTGCAGAGGTGGAGTCTGGGAATGACTCGAGTAATGGAAATTCTTCGATACAAGTTGTAATGTACTCTATGGGTAGGTGAGTTCTATTGAATGACTGAGTTGTAATTGTAAAAGGTGTAGTGAGTGCTTATAAGGCAATGAGTTTCTACATGTGTTTCCTAGAAATGATCTTGGGTGTTGGTGACCTGCATAGCGTGGTTGAGTTAGAAGGATTCAGTTAAAACGGTTTGGTGTTGTGCAAATGGGATACGAATAGTTCCTGATGGTTTCTACCACGGTTAGAGATGTGTATTTTCTACTAGCATAGGAGCATGGGAGGTATAGTGATTTTACTTCTAGATGGGATCAAATGTAAGTTCTTGGCTAGTTGGGTACGTAGTTACTTATGGCTCGGAAAGGGTTATGATGTTTCCATATTTTTCATAGGATGACATGGTGTATGCGGTACGTTGTGTAGAGTCGAGATTTGCATGTGTGAGTTCACGGTTCAGTTCTGGAAGGAAGATCAAAATTCTTAGGCAGCATTGGCAGTTTCAGATGACTAAGTAAATGATATCTATTGGTGGCTCAAAGTATTTCATGTGGACCAGCGTTTCGATGGGGTCACTCATTGTAGCGGAGTTATGTAGAGGTATGATCCTCGGTGTCAGATTTGTGTGTTTTGGTTTTACGATGTGTGGCAGGATCTTAGCATGGTGTTGTGATGGTAATTTTTAATGGTGGAATAGTCCTCTCGTGTGAATCTTTTCTATGATTTGAGTTCGTGGGATATTACTATTGAGTGCACGAGTTGCACAGTTTATGGCTTTGGATTGTATTGATGTGTCATGGCATCAAAGTGGTCATGTTGGACGAGAAGAGGTCATTGGACCTAAAATGAATATTTTCAGAATTATCTACAACATAGTTGGAAGGATAAATATCGGGAGTCGGCTTAGAAATTTGCTATAATTCCTGTTTGGGAAGGGGGAGCTTCATGTCTGACTGATCGGACAAATGGTTGTTAGTTTCTACGTGTTTCTGTCATCATCGGCAATATATGAAAGTGTTAGAGCGAGACATTTCTTGATAAGAGGTTATGTACCGGTATTGGGTTGTTTTGAGCAGCTAATGTGATTAGGAGTTATCACTATGAGTGTTTGAGTCATGCGGTATGTTATGTGATTACATCTGGGTTACGGATATGGCCTGACACAACATGTTCAGACTTAATCAGTTTGTAGTTGTGGAATTTTTATCTTGAAATTATTTCAGAAGTGAAAAAAAATTGTTCTAAGGTTTATGGGTGAGGTTGGATTTTGAAATTTCGACTGTGTTGTGTTATTGGACCTATATGAGATAGGGTGATGTGGGATCACCCCCGAGTATGTGCACGGTAAGATACACGACATTTCGTTGGTGTTTGGAACAACTCTAGGCACGTTCGAGGACCAACGTATGTTTAACTAGGGGAAAATATAACGACTCGGCCGGTCGTTCCGTGAGATTAGCCCCGTTTTCCTTGTTTCAGCTTTTTCATGTGTTAATTAACTTAATTATGATGTGTTGGGCCGGTTGTTTCGGGTTCGGAGTGGTCGTAGTGAGAAATGAGACACTTAGTCTCTTAAGTTGCCCTCATGGTTGGAAGAGTCAACCGGGAGTTGACTTATAGGTAAACAACCTCGGAATGCGGATTTTATAGCTCGGATAGCTTCGTTTGGTGATTTGGGACTTAGGAGTGTGTTCAGAATGAAGTTTTGATATCCGGTGTAGAATTAGGCTTGAATTGGCAAAAGTTAGTTTTTGACAATTTCCGGTCGGAAGGGGAAAATAGGCTATCGGGGTCGGAATGGAATTTCGGAAGTTGAAGCAGTTTCGTAATGTCATTTTGGATATGTGTGCAAATTTTCAGGTCAATCGGATGTGTTTTGGATGGTTTCGGCATCCTTGGTGAAATTTAGAAGTTTCAAAGTTCATAGGCTTGAATTTGAGGTGATTTTAGTATTTTTGCGTTATTTTGGGTGTTCTGAGGGTTCGACTAAGTACGGGTTATCATTTATGACTTGTTGGTTTTTTTAGTTGGGGTCCCGAGGGGCTTGGGTTGATTTTGGATAGCCTTCGGGGAGTTTGAAGTTGGAGAAATGCAACAGAAATTGTTGTCCTTCTAGTGTGGCCGCACCGGCGGAAGGGTAGCCGCAAGTGCGATGGCCACAGGTGCAGACAAGGGGCGCAGGTGCGGATTCTTGGTAGGCTGGAGGAGATCCGCAGGTATGGATTTTACCGCACCTGCGAAGCCGCAGGCGCGAAAAAAGTTCCCTTAAGTAAAACGCGCAGGTGCACACTTGGGACCGCATGTGCGGGTCTGCAGGTGCGAGAAAAGGACCGCAGGCGCGGTCATCGCTGGGCACAACATATAAAAAGAACCCTTAGCAAATTTTGGTCATTCTTTCACATTCTTATTCGGGTTTGAAGATTTCGAAGGGTTTTGAAGAGGGAAATCGATAATTCTTCATTGAGGCAAGGATTTTGGACTTAAAACTCGTTTATATGTGATTAAAGGTCAGATTAGTAGTGAAAATTGGGGAAAACAATGCTAAAAATAGGTAACTAGGGCTTGTGATTTAGAGACCTTAAAATGGAAATTTGAGGGGTCATTTGGACTCCGATTTCAGTGTTCTTGGTATGTATAGACTCGTGGGAGGATGAGAATTCTTGTGGTATAAATTTTATCGAGTTACGAAATGTGGGCCCGGGGGTCGGGTTTGACCAATTTCGGGATTTTTGAGTACTTTTGATAAATTTTGATTAGGTTTCGTTCCTTGGCATATTATAATGATATACATCTGATTTTTGGTAGATTTGGAGCACTCGAAGGCCCAGTCTAGAGGAAAAGGCATTGAGGGCTAGGTTTTTAGCCGGTTTTGAGGTAAGTAACGTTTCCAAACTTGGTTCTGAGGGTTTGAAATCCCGAACTACTTGTTATGTGATTAGAATTGGTGACGCACTTGCCAAGTGACGGGCGTGCACTGTGAGATTTGTGACCTGGTTCATCCCATGACACCGCTTAGTGATTATTCCCTGATGATATATGTGCTTCTATTAATGTGGTAATTGAGAACATGTTAGAAATTATGCTAAGTATAAATGTTAGGCTTCACGCCGAAACTGAGACCCGAGTGGTCGTATATTACTGTCTCATTTTGTGATTTATTTGGTTCCATATACTCAGTCATGTTATAGCATATCACTTCATACCTCAGTCTCAGTATGTGGCACTGACTAAATGAGATGAACAAAATGTGTGTAATACACGCGAATGAAGAGAGTGAGCACTGATAATTTTGATTTAAAATATTAAAATAATAAAGAAAAATAATGTAATAAAAATAAGAGACAAAATATAAAGTTAAAAAAAGATAAGAAAAGGAAGAAAGGGCGGAAGAGTCCTTCTTCCTTCTTCCTCCTCCCTCGTGTTTCGTCTGTTCCCCATCCCCCATTTCTCTTCTTCTTCCCCTCTATTCTTCTCTTCCTCTCTCAATTCTTCCGGTGGGATCCAAGTGAAACCTTTTAAGAATCAATTATTTTTAGCTACTTAGATGTGTGGGAGTTAACTTTTGTACCGGAATAAATAGATTTTTCCAGTAAGGTATTTTCGGTCTCCGAACAGGAGCTTTTTCGCTGATGTTTATAGTGGGTATTCCATACTTGATCGCCTTTTAAGTTATTCCTATGTTGTATTAAAATTTGGGTGTTCCTCAGACTTTGAATTCGATCTTTTGGCTCTTGTTTCTGGAAAAAAAACATTACAAAAATGTTGGATTCTAATTTACATGCATATGTGACTCTGACTTTCTTCTCCGTATTCCCCTTATTCTCAATATCAGGATACGTCACAATTTTCTTAAAGTTGTTAGAATCATGTTCAATATATAAAGATTCCAAATTTCATCTTTGGAATATATGATCGAAGTTGGGTGTTTTTCATGAAGGAAAAAATAAAGTAGAGGAAGAAGAAAAACATGAAAAGAAATTAGAATTTTTTTAAATAATATGAGAAAAATAAGTCATTTTTTTCACGAAAAGTTTGATGTGGACACTGATGTGCCATCCGGGTCAAGCAAGTGACATGCAGTTGTGAAGGTGTTAACAATATCATATTTGAAAAAGTTAAGGTGTCCACTTGAAACTCCATAGAGTAAGGGCACCGATATGACAAACGGGGACAAGTACAAATATCTATTAGGTTATTCTGCCTTTTTCTTTCCCTCCTTTTTTGTCAGTAGGTTAAATTGTTTGTTGACAATCCCAAGCCTCGTGATTTAATGCATTCTCTAGTACTTCCTACATAAAGCAAATGTGTTTTGTTGTCATATATCTTAAGTAATAGTACTTTTTAATAATAATAATAATTTTGATAGATGTATTTCATGATACCTATCCAAGAAAAAAAAATTAACCCAAATGTTTAGAGAAAAAAAAAATAATAATAATAATAATAATAATAATAATAATAATAATAAAGAAAGGTGGAGAAAAAGAAAGTAATTTTTCTTCGTTTGAGCCCCACGGCCATAGTTGCTTTTTATTGGGTCCATTTCTCCATTCATTATTTGGTCCCCTTCCAACTCAACTCCAACTTTACCTTAGGCCCCCAACCCCACCTCCCAACTATGCAAAATTGAAAGAAAAAAAGAGGGAGGAAAATTCAGAAAATTATACCCAATAATCTTTAAAATGGATGGTCTTAACGAGTGGCACCCAAAATATCCTATTTGTGCAAATCTCCCAAAAGAGTTACCCCATGCCCACTTGGAACCTTTTCCTTTTATTGGTGCTAACTACATTGTCTCTAGGATGGCAATGGGGCGGGGCGAGGCGGATTTGACAAAACCCACAAAAAATTTGACCCGCCCCGCATAACTATTTTTTCTGTTTCCAATCCGCTCTGCCCCACTTCGTTTTTTTCTTTTCTAAAACAAACTAATTTGACATTTTTATACTACTAGAAGTTTAGATTGATAGTTCACTAGAAATGTTTGAACAATAAAATATGATAAATAGCAATTTGTATAATGGATAGAGTGATTAACTGTTGAGCTAAAGACATAAAAGTAGTTTTTTGCAGTTTAGAATTTAAATTTAATGGCATATTAATTTATAGATCTAATCACTCTTATCTCAAGATTATTCATGATTCTGCCCCTAATTGATACTAGATAATTATCTCTACTGGAATATAAGGAAATTTCAGTCGAATTAGCAGCAAAAATGAATACTTGTGGAAGAATAGTAGTTTTTCATTTTACGAAAATTAAGTCACTTATGGTGACAGGGCTTAACTGATCATATATATCCCTTATTACTATTTTCTGAAAGTTAACTATTCATGCTTTCCGAAGTTAACCATTATCGTTTTTTAAAATAAATTAATGAAAATAAAATAAGTACAAGATACAAAACAAGAATGCTTTTCTTGGAGAGAAACCGAAATTAAATTGCTGTTGAGTAAGAATGCAAAATTTAGTGGAAATGATCACTTTGTTTCGGAAAAGATCAAAATTCAAAGGCAATCCACATTGAACTTGCATCAAACCCCCTACTGGCCCCGCCCGCATTGATTTTTTAAAAACTGTTTTAACTCGTCCCGCACCATTGTCATTCCTAAGTGTCTCATCAAAGCATTAAATTTGTTGACCAAACATTAATCGTCCAAGCATTTAACACACTGAATAGTATTTTAAAGTTGATATCTTTATTTAATATTAAAATGTGTTCAGTGGGTTCATTGGTTTTTGTAAATTGGTACTGGGATGTTCAGTTCAGTATACACAGAAATGTGCATCAGATCCAAGAAATATTTCTCAGGAAAAAGAAGTACTATAGTACTTAAAACCCCATTACTGAAATGAAGTAGAAAGAAAACAAGAGACATGAGAGAGTGGAGGAGGCAATTCAAGTTTGAACTAGATGACAAAATTTAAGAGACATATGTTTGAGGATACTTTTGTTTGGATTACCAACTTACTTCAAGGGCGACACCCAATTACATCATACGCCTATCTGACACATGATATATAATATCTTACAAATATTTACATTTCAATAATAACAATCTTAATTCTCGGATTCAAACCTTGAGATTGTTGGCCGGAACACAAGGAGTGTGTGGTGTAATTGTAAAGTAGGCTAGTCATAGTTGCAAGCTGCTTCCTCCTGTCAGTTTTTGTCATCATCTGTGTGTTTGCTTTACCTGCATGCACATGCAAGGGATTAGTTTCTGCATTATATATGTAGCAATTGATACCTTTGTGTCCACAGGTAGAATGGAACCAAAACAAATACACAAGGGCATCTTCTTACATGACTAAAGCTCCAGCCTTTATTGTCTTTTCTTCAAGCTTAAAAGAAAATTAGTCCAACAAGGAGAGAAAGTAAAGCTATAAACAATAGACAGAGACACTCTGCCTCAATGCTAGTGTAAAGTGGCAAAAGCACATTACATTATATTCACTGGCACTGCTGCTTCACCAGCAGTGTTCAACCAAAACATAGATTTGAACTGCTGTGGTCACATAAAAAGAGTGCTCTATACTTGGTGTGACATGCTCACTCTAAGGAGTACAGCAAAGACTGAAATTTGGGTCATGAAAGATTCAGTACATTAGAAGACACAAGAGCAAGAAAAGTTTGGTTTGAAGAGCATTTTTACACTTTGACATGGAGTACATTTATTCATCTGCTGAATATGTTGACTTCAATGCAACAATGCAAACAATTTTGCTATACAGAAAATATTTCCTTTTCCCACCACTAGATAAAGTACAAAATTGCAAAATTCACATATCTACAACATAGCAAAATATCAAGGGAAAAAAGCCAACTAGCTGAAAAGAGCCCATGACCAAAAATGCCAGCCCTTTCTCTTCCATCCTTGCCCTGAACCGCAGAAAAAATAGCCCAAAAAAGAAAAATAGTACTACTAATATTCAGTTTTCTGTAAGTTGCTTCCTACTTAATAGCATAAGAACGGGTGCATACAGCCTCAAGGGCCTCTGTCATCAAGGAAGAAAAGCTGGTCATAGCCTGGAAAACTCCCGGCAACCCTGTTTGAATGTTGTTGAGAGTCATCGCTCTGGTTACGTCCACTGCCTTGGAGTGCTTCAGCATCTCATCTTCCACACGCCGTTGGCTAGCTGCAAGCTCAGCCTTTTTCTCAGCAAGAGGGTCTCGTGTATCTAAAACACTACCATTATCAGGTCCCATATCAGGAAGTCCAATGCCAACCATGGAGTAAGAGTTGTAATACTTTCTCTCAATACTCCTAACACTCGAAGCCTTTTTCTCAAGTTCCTTTGATGCAGATTCAGTTCGTTTTTTGATCTTCAGCTCCTCCGTTTGTTTCACAAATATCGAATGGACAACGTTTATGAAGCTTTTGATAGCTTCTGATGCAACAGTGTCAGGAATACGGTCAAGGGCTAGCTTCCATTCATCGCAAAACATAAATGAATCTGAAGGTTCCTTGTTGCCATTAGTTGGCTCACTATTGACAGATACAAGGGTGAGCTTGAACCAACCATGAAGGGAGCGGATAAAGTCCCTTTGAAATTTTATGAGGCGACAAAAACTCGAGTGCCATGCAGATACAGCAGACTCAAGATCACGTGTCGCCTGCCTGTGTAGGTCAGACGTCGATAGACCTTTAGTTGCTCTATTGATGAGACCTCGCACCTGCTGCACAATGTCATTCTGAACTTCATGGAACTGGTTCATGGATCTCCACATGTACATGAATCTGCACCCGTTTATAACAATATCAGTTGAGGACTAGTCAGGGGCAAAACTTAGAAAACAGTAAACACTTTATCATAAGCCACCATTCAAGTTCAAAACATAAACATAGACAATCTTTTAAAACTTTCTTCCTAGTAGAAGATCACACATGTTTGCAGCAATCATCATAGTAATTGTCAAAATTCCAGTGGTCAAAGAAACTGAATCTTTAGCCTTCAAATCCTAGACCATAATATTTTAGTTTAGTACTGTAATTGACTTGACCTGGCTCAGTTGTAACTATTAACTACTGAAGAACACTACTTTTTTCTTTTTAGATTAAGCTTATCAAGGCAACAATAATGATCGACCTAAGAAGCACCACCATATTTAGCCATCAATTACACATGTCAAAGCACAGTAGACGTTCCCAATTTCCAGAAATAGTGGTTCCATCATGACCACAACCTATCCTGGAGAGGCTGTCAGACTCTAGAAAGATGCAACGGGGACAAGCTTAGGGGCTCAGAAAGACAAAAGCAAGGCACAATAAAAGATAAATAATTTTCCAACAACCCACTGAAACAGGCCAGCATCAACGCCAACATGTTTTGAGAGCATGACTACAGAAGATGTCAATTTTAGGTAGGAGAAGTTCAGGTTATTCAATTCAATTTTAAGGAAATAAGTCTTGAGATGGCTCGGTGATTTAGATTCTAGAATAAAGCTTGGAAGAAATTTCAGTAAGGATGTAACCAAACTTCTTTAATCTCATAAGGATGGAAAGTGGCTCCAACAAGTTGATGCTGCCTCAGAGCAGTATTGCAACCTAAGTACTAACCATATGTCATTTGAACCCATAATTCATGCATGTGTCCGACAGCAAATAACCTGAATATGATTTGCAGTCAATAAATTCCAAATCAAGTATGCACCAAACATAAGGACTTACCCATGACAAAGTTCGACAAGCTGTGGGACAAGGTCAGAGTCTCTTAGACCAATAATGGCAGAGGATGTAGTCGAAACAGCCTGCGATGTGACCACCATCAGCGACTGCAACCTCTTTATTGAGGCCTTGGTTTTGTCCAACTTGGCTTCCTCATCACCTCTGCATTCTTGACTCTGTAATGTTGCCAACTTCTTTTCATGCTCAATTTTAACTCCTTCCCTTGCCTGCATTTACAGTACTTGGATTAACAAATGTGTAGGGCTAAAGACACGTGCAAAGAAGCAGTTGCTCAAGTTGGAAAACCTTTTCCTCTTCCTTTTTTCTACTTCTTTTTCTTGTTTTTTTCTTTTCTTTTGAATAGTTCCTTTTGTACTCAGTCTCGTCAAAATAACAAAATAAAAAGAACACATTGATGTACTTACTTAAGATGCAGCAGGTAGGAAGACGTTAGAAAAATCAAGTAGACATGAGTCACCAACAAACAGACAAGCAAAGAGCAAGTATACGCAGAGACATGCATATATCCATGAATAATTTTAATCATGTCAAGAAACACTTTCCTGTCAATAAGGAGTTGAAAGGATTTTAAAACTGCTCAAACACACTACCTCTACTACTCTTCTCCACAGTAATAACCACAAAAGGAAGAAGGAGGAATTCTTTCAAAATGAGGTCCATATCAATTTAGAGCTAACTTAGTACATGGCGGGGCCACCTGCATGTTCTAAATTAATATATCTTATAATAGCTCCAAGTTATCCTTGTGAAGTCATGCAGTTACCTTGGATACTCTAGTCATTACGCCATTATTGACTAAATAGAGTGCAAACAAGTTAGATTACACAAGCTGAATAATCTGAAGAAGTTTGGATAAGCATGATCCGTCCAATTTTGACACCTCTGACTAACATAACATGCATATGATTCCCAGCCAAAAACCCGGCTTCTGTCACTGGATTAAAGTACAAATATCCAATTACGACTATTGATTATATTTTAACCTATTCTTGATTGAATCAGAGTAGAATTCAGTAGAGCTTTCTATCTCTGCAGACAACCAGTTACTCAACTGAGATCATGATTCATAAAAGAGTAATTGGTATACAACACCGAGAAAGTGAAAAGAATGCAGTGAAGACTAAGGCGGGATTGAGAAGAGCACCTTCACTTCCTGATATAGTTTCTTTTCCCATGCCAAGAGTCGCTCCAAGGTGGAACAAAGACTCTTTTGGGAACCTGGTTCATCAATGGAACTAGGTTCAAAACGATACTTGACCGCCAATGGAGGTTTTGAAGACCAAGTGGAGCTTATGGTACTAAATACTCCACTGGAATGATACACCGTTTCTGCAATGAACAAAAAAAAATTAAATTCCAAACAAAGAATCCAAAATTTTCAACAAAATTTTCTCAATTGGATCTCAGGGGAAAGATAATCAATGTCAATCAACTAATCTCAATCCCAAACCAGTTGTAGCCAATGGTATGAATCATCTGGATTCATCATCATTTGACTAATTTTACCCCGAATACTAACCTACCACAATCCTCCTCCTTTATCCAGACTTGAAACCGGCTAAATGAAGCTCAGATAGGTGAGCTCACAAATGCATTCCAGAAAATTACAATACCATCTAATTGTAATTGCTATGTCAAGATCAAATCATCAAAAGGCATGGAAAAATAAAAAAATCATTATCATAAATCAAGAATCCAAAAAAACTCACTCTTTAACTGCTTAAAGCTGCGATCAAGCTGAGCTCGACCAGTCTCCAACATCTCAGAGACCTGGTCACCAGCAGAAGCAGCTTTATCAAAGTAGTCCCTAATGGCAGCAACAATCTCAGCTAGATCCTTGTGCCTCACCACTATACTCCTATTATCAGATACCATCTCCTCCACCACTTTCCCATTATTCCCATTCCCCCAACTCATCGAAGACGACCCTCCATCCTCGGAGGATACCTTATCTGATTTCCTCCCTGAATAACTCTTCATCCTCAAGTTCACATCATCAATCTTAGAAGCTTCCTCACTCTTCATTGACCCGAAATTAGACCGGGTCGGCCCAAACCCAGATCTTATCTCATCCTTCTCTTCCTCTTCATCATCAGAAGATGAACTCGTAGTACTATAATGATCATGGTCCCATTCACTGCACTGTACCTCTTCTCTCTCAGCTTCACTATCCTCCCACTTACTATTATTATTCAAATGGTGACCTCTCTTGTTTTCACCCATCATTTTGTGATTCCTAACAGACCCATTAGTCAACTTCTCATCATCAACACTATGACTATCGAAAAAATCAAACTTTTGCTTGTTCGACTTCCCACTAAGTGATGATTGGTCAGTAGTAGGAGGATGATGCTGGTTGTGAGAGTAGTGTGAATAAGATGTAAAATTTGAAGCTTTATCATCATCATGCTCATCATCAGCATCCATTGTATCAACTTTATGGAGGCGTTCAAAGTAATCTGAGCTAGGAGGGGAAGGAGGGTAAAAGTTTTCCCAGTTCCAAACAGAGGAAGTTTGTGAAGGAGTACTCGAATACGTCGAATTCGCTTTCGCATCGTACGTATAATCCTCCTCATTGTATGAACTCAAGCTTGATCCCGAAAGAATGTGTGGGAGTTTTAACGGTTTTTTCCGTTGTTGTAACGGCTGAGGCTGACGGTGGTGGTGGTTGTGATGGGAGGAAACAGAGGAGGAAGAAAGTATGTGAGGTAGCTTCGACGAAGCTATCGTCGGCGACGGAGAAAATGCCGGCGGTGGTGGTGGTGGGTGGAGTGAAGGTGAAGGGGATGGGATACGAACAGGAGGTGGCGGAGCTGGGGTTTTAACGGTGGTGGTAGTAGTAGAGGTTGTACGGAGGAGGACGGCGGGGGTATGATCGGAAACGGAAAGAGGTTCACCGGCGGCGAAGGTGGAAAGAGCAGAACCGGTGATACGGAGTGAACGGCAGTAATCGGAATGTGCTGAAGCTAAATGATGACGAGCGTAAACAGCTTCTTTCATCAATCGCCGGCGTTCTTTACACCGCCGGACGGTGTCCTCGTTATCTAGCTTCGACGCCGTGCAACCCATCTGTAAATAAATGATGTGGGGTCTCCGCCGCTGACGGTGGTTATGGTGGCAGCACGGACAGTGGTGTGTAATGTGGAATTAAAGAAGGAGCGACGGAGATGGGCGGAGAAGGTGAAGAAGAAGTGCCATTGAGAGAGTTTTTTTACACA
Source organism: Nicotiana paniculata (assembly GCA_005239505.1). Lineage (NCBI taxonomy): Eukaryota > Viridiplantae > Streptophyta > Magnoliopsida > Solanales > Solanaceae > Nicotiana > Nicotiana paniculata. Next base: position 75,339 of record ML332764.1, read on the forward strand.
CAGACACACAGTACATAGACACACACTGACAGACAACTTCACTTTACTCTCAACACTTTTCCTACTCCACTCAAAAAGTCTTCCACTTTAAAAAATGACTCGCTCTCTTTTTCCTTTTCTTTTTTCAGTATTTAAAAGTTTTGAACCTATTTTAATACTGTACTACTCTATTCCAAAAAGAAACCACAATTAACCATTTAAGAAATTTTAAAAAAAAAATCATTTTTTCCACAATTAATTTTTACAAAAACTATAATCTTATGCACTTCTAAGTAAATTATTTAAAATTAATTAAGATTTTTTGTAGTCTTAAATATATGAGTATGTATTAATTCTCTTTACTCCAAGAATCTTTTTTTTAATAAAAGATAGTAAGTTTTTCAATTTAATTTGATTGTGTTGGAATGTTTAAGATGTTGATTAATATATGGGTCGGTTTCGAGAAACAGAGATGAATTTCCTTATTAGGATTAAAATAGTGTAGTATTAATATAATTTTTAATGAATCATTAAAAAAGGTGTGGTTAGAACAGAGAAAGGCTGCTTTTTGTATTTAGCTTGGATATGGGTGGCAGCTGGCAAAAAGCAACAAGAAAGAATAGGGTAGGGGCGTAGGGGTGGTGGAAGGTAAAGGACTACTAGGAGGAGGTAGCTGCTTTGGGATCTTAGATTGAGGCATAGAGCCCACTGTTTTTTCTTGTTTCTCCTCCGTTATCCGATACTTATATTAAGATCTGACTAAATTATCGGAAAGTTTCATATTCAGGGACTCAAATTTGTAGACATCTGGTTAAGGACAAAAGAGTACGTACTAGTCCATCACAACCTTTATTGGTGCATAGAGCCCGCTGTTATTCAATATAGAATTGAGATTTTCAATTACCTATTTTAGAATGTTTTTTTGGTTGATTGTTGTCTTAAATCTACTACGTATATAGTATTTTTTCCTTTAATGTTTGCCACTCTTTGTCTTTGCTGAATCAAACTTTGAATAACTTATTTAAATACAATTTTTCCTACTTACTGTATATTTGCTGTAGTGGATCTGGAAAGAGTAAAGTTCTTGGATCATTAGCTTCTCAAGTTGCAATTAAATAGTTGTAGCTAGATCCTATTGGCATATTATGTAGATTTATTAGAAGAACATAACTTCGAAAATTTACTTACTATTTGTATTTAGTAATACTACTTAAGCAGGTTATTAGTTCGTGTCAAAATGTAAAAAAGTCCAGAATGGTATCATCTCATATAAAGGTTTTCCAAAAATATTTAGAAACTTGTGTTCACTTATCTATAGGTACTTAAAAGGAAACGCATGAAGAAAGACACATCACCAACCAAATTAGTAGCTAAAGTGTGTGATCCACCGATTCAGTGAGTGACTTTTTCTTATCGTTATACTTACGTCCCTATCTCTTAAAGCCCTATCAGACTTTCCTTGCCGATTGAAGAAAGCCTTATATGGCTTCAAACAAGCTCGAATTGGTGCTTTACGTTCGTAGAAATAATCAAGAAGTACTCCCCATGATTTTGATCCAGAGTATGTTCCTATCCACTCTATAATAGCGCTCATAATGTCAATACCAATAGGCAGAGTTAATCGCCAAGTTTGTTATTAAATCTATTGGAAAAAGTTGGGATTATATTTTTATTCTACCCATTGTCTCTTATTTTGTAATAATGTAATTTATGAAAAAAAAATTGAGGAAAATTCGTGATCGTGTGCATTTCGGTTAATTATTTACTGTGAAATAGCTCGCATATCATATATAGGAGATGTAAACCGAATTAAACAAGTCCGGTGCGATGAACTCTTGCTGAAGAGGTTGTTGGTGTAAGGAATCTCTGTCATTTGGGAAACCACTAATCCAACCAACTAAGTCAAACCCTGCAAGCTTGATCTGTTATTTATGATAGTCGTTTTCAATGAGTTTTCGCTTCAATGATGAACAAAATCCTTCCATTTTACTCAACAACTTGTGTAAGTATATTAGATGGACAATATTGCAACTTTCACAAATAAGACTACCTTGCTCCTGACGTATCAAAAGACCATATTCATTTGTTTGTTTTTTTTATTTATGAGCTTTTAAAAAGTGCGATAAAATTTGATTGATGCTGATGTGTGAACCTCTTAGAAAGAAAATGGCTAGATAATTTAGGGGTTAAATAAGAAGGATAGCTAAAATGATAATTTACCGGGAAAAGGGACATTATTAAATTGCAATCATTCATTAAGACAAAATGCAAAAGATTAAAACCTAAGGAATGTTGATTGATCATTTTGGCAAAGAGTAAAAGAACAATTATAATGTCCAATGTGATTGTCTACTAGGAATGTATCGAGACATTCAACTTTTTTCTTTTTAAGTGTGATAAGGGGAAAAAACAAGATTTTGGTTGGGGTAGGGTTAAATTTTTTTTTTGTTTCTCATCCGTTGTTCGATACTCGCATTGGAGTTCGATTATATCCGGATTCGCGCCATTTAGGATTCCATTCGGGGGGAAATGCTCCCTACAAGGATTTTTTCATACCCAGGATTCGAACCCGAAACTTCTAGTTAAAAAAATAGCAGTCTTATTCACTGCACCATGTCGTTGGATGGTGGGCTAAACTCGAATTAGAGCAAGAAAAGGAAACTTCTTTTTAGAGTATTGGTTGGGAGGTTTCGAAACTTTATTTCTCTTTTCCAAAAAGAGAGCAGAGGAGCATATTCTCATATTTGTTTGGTCAAAAAGACAGTATTTCACATTTAGGGTTTTTAAGGGGAAGTGCGCCATGAAAACTCACAACAAATCCTGTTATTTCATTTCATTTTAAACTTTATCAAATAGTATAAAAGAAGTTCTGATCTTCCAAATTTATTACTAGGGTATTCATGGTTTATTTGGTTAGATTTTTATCTAAACAAAACCAAATCATCGCCAATTTATTAAACATACCAATCAAATCGAACCAAAAGTCGGGGTTTTTTCATTTGATTTTGTAGATTTAATCAATTTATTTCCACACAAAGCGCAAATCCATTTAGCAAGAATCTAACAAATTGATTGGTCTATTATTTATTGAAATATCTATGTGAGAAAAATTTCATTGGAAGACATGACAATTAATCATTTTCATAAATGAAACAAAAAAGCTTACATCCATATATGTTTTCAATCTTACCTATCATTATCGATTAAAACAATAAATAAATTACTCCTAAATAACTCCTTATAAGAGTAAAAAACTCAAGCACCATGAATATCTTTATCCAACTTTATGGTCCTCCATAAGAATTTATAAATTAATATAATATATATATATATATATATATAGTTGGTCGGTTGTATTTTTTCTTAGTTATCGAACTAAACTCAACATTGTCATATTTTCTAAAATTTAAAATCAACCCAAACAAAGTACTCGACATGTCAGCCTTATGTCAGTTTAATTTAATTTTTGGCAATTGTGAATAGAACTATTTCCAAAAATATTAGAGTAAAAAGGTAAATTTTCGTCTTTACCATTAGTTCTTAACCAAAACTTTATGTTAATGGCAGAGAAACTTTTAAAAAATTAATGGGAAGAAAAGAAGAGAGAATAAAACAGTGATTCTTTATTCTTGAAGTGTGAATATTACTTATTTAAAGAAGAAAAAGACATCGGAGAAATTAAAGGGGTGAAAAAGTTTGAAAATAGTGAAAAGGATTCTTCTTATTCTTTTTTTTTATTTTTTAAAAAGAAATTTAAACCAGTCTCTTCTCCAACAGTCTTCACTGGACAATGACATCGTATCATCTCACATGCTTCTCTTTTTCCTCCTCACTTTTCTCTTTTTCCCTTTCTTATGTATTCCAAAAAATTTAAATACTTTTTAGGCACAAAAGAAAAGAGGAAATAATTAATTAAAAAGTTGACTAAGTTTTAGCAATTTCACTAGTAAGCGCCAAGGAAGTCATCAAAATGAACCGCATCCAGACGTACGGTTTCTTTCTTAAACTATAAGTATTTATGATGAAGTTAGTATCAACAAATTAGATTGGTTTATACTGGTTTCTAAATTATGAAACTATTGGTATGTCGGGGTTCATAATATATAAATTATATAACCAAATAAGTGTTTAACTAAAAAATAAGATTTTTAGTCAAAGTCTATTTTTAAAAGAATAAGGGTTACTGATAACCAAGAAATTTTATACTTCCTCAATAAATCACTTGAAATGAAATAAAATTGACAAGGAGATATAAAATAATAATTGATAGTACTAAATAAGCAAGAGAAAGTAATTATATTTCAATAATACTCGGAACGTGTCTTTACAAGTGAAATTCTCTCCCTTTATATAGAAGTTTACAAATATAACGTTTTCTTTCATTTATGATGGAATCATTATGAGTTTTAATGATATTAATTGTCCGTTATGATTGGTAATCTAACTGTCTATGAAGATTATGTAAATCTGATTTCCCTTCCTTATTAATCGGAGGTTCATAAATCTTCCTTCTTTACAGTCTTGATTCACTCTGCCCGTACCTCTTCAACGACTATTTTAGGTTCGAATATTGGTTCATTTTTATCTCGTGGGTGTTTACCTCATACCTCTTGTGCTTCATACATCTTTTAAATAAAATATTCCAATTGTCATTTCCTCATTGTTCCACGCATCATGCTCTGTCAGCTAAATATAATTCCACGTGTACTATTTAATTACCACCAGTACAGATAGTCCCACCACTTACCGAATATTCTACAATTGAATATTTGAGAAGTGGTATGTATTTATGACGGGAATTCTTTGTCGTTGTTTCCCAAGCATCATTGTGCTTTCTTCAGAACCAATGCGTCATATTTCACTTCTATTTAATGCATATGCCACATGGCTTTCGATGATTAGATTTGCGGCACCTCAGCGTTTTTTAGGGATTTTCTACGGCTGCGTTAGTCACGAAGTGACGTTTTCATTATGACACTTCATCATGACCTACTTTATATGATTGTTACTTCTTCTTATAAATACCTTATATGCCTTCGATTTTATGAAACCTTCACTCTACAATGCTCTTCTTCTTCATTCGCCCTTCTTTTTCAGCACATATTGCTCTGTTAATTCCTTATACAACCATGTCTTCATCAAATCCCGATCCTCGCAAAGTAGTAGTTGTTGATGAACTTCCTCCTTCATCTGCTCATGTTAGGAGTAGAAGAGGTGGCAGACTGGCGTAGTTTAGGACCGTTGTCCATTCGTGGTTCTTCTTCTCAAACAAATATTGCTACTCCTTCTTCTTCTAAACATAGGGCTTCTTTAACCCTTAGGTCTTCTGCTAGAAATAGGAATCAAGTGAACCTATGCGTGAACCAACGGTTGATGAAATCGTTCCATAAGAATTTTCTTTCTCATATGATCGTGAAACGATTAGGAACCAAGTTTCTTCTTTAGCCTCACATGATCGTGTCGATCTTTATCCTACCCAAATTACTACTGGTTTGATCTCTCTTATACGAAGAGATTGCTACTGGAAATTTGATTTCCCAGTTTTAGTTCCTGGTTCAAACCAAAGAATAACTTCATATCAGGTTGTCTATTCCTTTATTTACACATATCCTTTCACTTTAGGTTTTAGACCACCTATTAACCCACTAATTATTGAATTTTGCCGCTTCTTTAATGTTTGCCTAGGACAGATTGGTCCCATTGTTTGGAGGACTGTCGCATGTCTTCGATATCTATCCAACTTGGATTCCTTGCCTTTCACCTTTCATCACTTGCTTCATCTTTGCTCCCCCAAATTATTTCGTGAAGGGGTCTTTACTCTCGTGTCCAGAAGCAAGAGGATATTGGTTATGCCTGAGGATGATAGAGACCGTGGCTGCTATGCCCGCTTTGTTGCTGCTCCCGCAAGTGCTTTGATGGGTGAAGAGAATATGCGCTTTCTAGAAAAGTGGAATTTTGCACTTAAGTATTTTTCCCTTATCTTTCCTTCTCTTTCTTAAAAAAAACTTATAATTATGTACCTACTTTTTCAGCAACCATGGAAGTTTTTTAGGAGATCCCTAACTTCCGTGCTTGGGTAGAAAAGTTATTGTCATTTGATCCCATGGGGAGAAGATCTTGGAAATACCTTTCTCATAGGTTTGGATGAAAAGTCAAAACACACGGTACCCTTCCTTTTTTTAAATTTTTCTTCTTCTCTTTGTGTTAACTTAGTAGTTCCTAACTTTTCTCTTTTGCTAGGATTTTCCTATTCGTTCAATCTCGCGCCTATAACTTCTTCAAGACTATCTGTCTCTCTTGCTCAAGAGAGGATTTTGAGTTCTTCATCGAAAAGAAAGGTGGATGGAGCCCGTGGCTCTAAAGGTGAAGAAGAACAAGAAGATGGTTTTTCGGTGTGCAAGCCTCGGGTTAGGAGGCGCGTTATTTTCGATGATGAAGCCATCCCTCCTCCAAGTTAAGTCCTTTCTAGGCTTTTAGATGAGCCCGAGAGTGCTACATTAGTGATTTCTGATGAATAGATGAATGTCCCTCCTCGTGATTCTACTGATCAATTGTTTACCCGTGGTTAGGCGTGTTCATAAAAACCCGAAAAACCGAACCAAACCGACCAAAAAAATCGATACTTCTTAGGTTTGGTTTGGGTTTGAATTATAAAACCGATCAAATTGGTTTGGTTTTGGTTTTAATACAAAAATAACCAAAAAAAATCGAACCAAACCGACTGTAGAAGTAGCTATTTAAATTTATTATTACACCTATATATATGTACATTTTTATATAAAGTTTCTAAAATGTTATGGTACATATTAGTCGTTTGTATTTTAAGTCTAGTTCTTTGCTATTACAATAATCTAATTATTTGCCTTTACATTCTAGTTTGATTGATAGTTTGCTTTTACTAAGTACAAGAATTATTTCATGTTAAAAATAATCAATTTTTAATTGAGTACTTAAATTATTCATCACTATTTTATTCAATTATCATCAATATATCATGGTAAATGATAGATTTCTCAAAGAGTAATTGGCTTGATATTGTTATGTTGAAAATGTAATCGTCGGAATATGTGTTTGGTAGTGTATGTCTCATATTTAAGAAAAAATCGAAAAATCGATAAAAACCGACAAAAACCGAATCGCTAAAAAATCGACTTTATTGGTTTGTTTTGGTTCCAACATTTTAAAAATCTACTTACTTGGTTTGAATTTTTTTTAGGGAAAACCCGATTCAAACCGAACCATGAACACCCCTACCCGTGGTTTTGATAATGAAGACTTTGGTCCTAATTCTGAAGAGTTGCCCCTTGCTTCTCTTCCAGTATCAGACCCCATTCGTTCTCAAACTACCCTATTTGCTGTTGTTGTTACTGCTCCCCCCGTGACTGCTTCCACTTCTTATACCATTCCAGTTACTACTACTTCTCATGTAAAAGTTGGTCCTTCTAGTAGCAATAAAGCGATGAAGAAGATTACCATTGAAGTCCCTGAGAGTGGAAATTTGGTGAAAAAATCAGGTCAAGCTGATGTATGGTTGAAGCCTTTGCTTGGCCCAGTTGAGAAGGCAAAGTTGGAGAGTCACAGTTCTTTGACTTGGATGAATGATATTGTTCATTCATCTCTGAAGGTTCGAATCTTAGCTTTTACTTCTCCTTTTCTCGTGGTTATTTACTTTTGTTTAACCATAACTTCTTTCCTTTTTTTTATAGATCAATTTGATAGGCATGGAGCTTATGAAAAGGATTGTCCACACTGAGAAGCAAGTTATTGATTATCGTACTGAAGCTGACAACTGGAAGGAACAATATGAGCGTCTTCAATTGGAGAAGGAAGTTTTGGCTGAAGAGAAGTGTGCTTTGGAACAACAAGCGAAGATGGTTAGGGCAGAATTGGCAATTGAAAAGGCTTCCTCAAGTCAAGTTGGCAAAGTCAAGGATATCCTCGAGTCTTCATTTGCCGAACAACTTTCGAAAGCCACTGAAGAGATAAGGGGTTTGAAAGAACTTAATCAAAAAGAGACTTATGCCGTAGAATTAGTTCAAACACTTACACAAGCTTAAGAAGATCTTCGTGCCTCTTCTGATAAGATCAAGTTATATAACTCTCTCGTATCTTTGAAGACTGCCTATGATGTTTCTCAAGTTGAGAAAGAAGAGTTGAAGATCGAGATTGAACAATGGGAGAAAGATTATGAGGCTCTTGAAGATAAACTGACACTCGACGTGAGTTGGGCCTTTTTGAATACCCGCCTCGCGATTTGATGGAGGCTAGCCAGTAAGGCGTTGACCTGAATGCTGAGATTGCCAAAGCTAAAGAAATTATTGAAAAAACTCAGCAAAGTCAAAACTTTTCCTCACCTGAGGATAATGTTCCAGAAGGTGATGATCCTGTTCCTGGTGAAGTTAGTGTTCAAGCCCCTATTCACCAAGCTGAATCTTCTCCCGTTGTTGATGAATTTTTTCTTGTTGCTGATGATGCCACTTTGGAATGCTGTCCCTTAGTATAGTTTTATTTGAAACTGTAACGACCCGGCCGGTCGTTTTGAGAGTTAGAGCTCTGATCCTCTAATAACTGTTTTCCCCACATTTGTTTCTGCTTTTGGGATTTTTTCGGAGTGTTTGGTTGTAGAATTCGGACAGTTTTGGGACACTTAGTCCCTAGATGTGAGTTTAAGCCTTAGAATTTGGACCATAGTCGAAATTGTGTGAAGACGGATCCAGAATGGAATTTTGTCAACTCCGTTAGCTCCGTTGAGTGATTTTGGGCTTAGGAGCGCGTCCAGAATGTGTTTTGGAAGTCTGTAGTGGATTTAGGCTTGAATTGGCGAAAGTGGATTTTTTGCGACTTCGGCCAGTGGTGGAAATTTTGTTATCGATCTAGGAACGGAATTTCGGAAGTGGTTGTAGGTTCGTAGTGTCATTTCTGACATGTGCGTAAATTTTGAGGTCATTCGGACTAGATTTGATGTGTTTCAGTGTCGTTTGTAGAATTTGGTAAATCCTAAGTTCTTAGGCTTGAATCCGTGCTTAATTCATGTTTTTGATGCTGTTCGATGTAGTTTGAAGGCTCGACTAAGTTCGAATGATGTTTTAGGAATGGTTGGTATGTTTGGTTGAGGTCCCGGGGGCCTCAGGTGAGTTTCGGATGCTTAACGAATTAGTTTGGGACTTAGGCATGTTGTTGAAGTTGTCGCACCTGTTGTTTTTGCACTTGTAGATATTAGACCGCACGTGTGGTGCCGCAGAAGCGGCTGGGTCACCGCCGAAGCGAAAATGGTCCTATGCACCAGGGACCGCAGGTGCGGAATCGCAGATGCGTCACAGTGATTGCAGATGTGGCCCCAGCCCGGATAAGTGACCTTCGCACCTGCGATGATTTTTCCGCAGGTGCGGGACTGCAGATGCCGATATCGCTGGGCAGAAAAGATGATTTCGATGATTTGAAAATTCATAACACAAAATTTGATTTAGAGCTCGATGGGAGACGATTTATCGAGGGATTTTGAGGGAGAACTATTGGGTAACTAATTCTAAATCTATTTTGATCATATTACATTAATTTATTGTTATTTTCCTCGTCTAATTAAGGAATTTGAGGGTAGAAGTTTGGAAATGGGGGAAAAGGTTCCCCAATTGAAAATATGGGGTTTGAATGGGAATTAGACGTCAGATTTGGATGATTTTTATTCGAGTGAACTCGTGAGTGAATGGGTATTCATAATTTGTGATTTTTACCCGATCCCGAGACGTGGGCCCGAGGAGACCTTTTCAGCGTTTTTCCATATTGTCATTCCTTAGCTTCAAATTTATTTGATAAAGTAGTTACTTGTAGTATTATTTACATTATGCAAAATACTTGATTAGATTTGGGTCATTCAGAGTTGGATACTCGTGGCAAGGGCGTGATATTGAGTTGACTTGAGCAGTTCGAGGTAAGTGGCTTGCCTAACCTTGTGTTGGGGAACTTTCCCTTAGGATGTTTGGTGTTATTTGATGTGTGAGCGCCGTGTACGTGAGGTGACGAGTACGTACATGGGCTATTGTTGCAAAATCCCGCTTTTCCTTTCTAAAACATAAATTGTTTTTCCCTTATTAAACTGCACTATTATGTTTAATTGCTTAGTTTAGATTAGGGAAGCATGCTTACGTGTTTAACTGCCTATTTGACATTCTGTGCGACATGCTTAGTTCGGTCCCTATTTCCCCTCATATGTGTTTATTCTAAACTGTATAACTCGATGCCATGCCTTTTATTTTATCTTGCGCTGCATATTTACTTTGGGACTACGGATGTATTCCGGGAGATCCCCCTGTCTTGCATATTTACTTTTGGGACTATGGACGCATTCCGGGAGATCCCCCTGCCTTGCATATTTATTTTGGGACTGCGGACGTATTTCGGGAGATCCCCCAGCACTACATATTTACTTTTGGGACTTCAGACGTATTCTGGGAGATCCCCATGTACTGCATAATCATTCGGAACTACGGGATGATATCCCGGGAGATTCCCTATTGCGTTTACCTTGTTCTGAGCCGAGGGCTCCCATAATTGTAAATTTTGTGAATTTCTTTAATTGTTTTACTGTAAATTCATATGTATATATCTTACTGTTTAATTTATTATAATTACTCCGGTACGGCCTTGACCTGAACTCGTCACTACTCGACCGAGGTTAGGCTTGGCACTGACTGGGTACCATTGTGGTGTACTCATATTCTTTCATGCACATGTTTTTTGTGTGCAGATATAGGTACGAGCTATCAGCCTCGGGGTTAGTGCGTGTTGCTGATTCCAGGTGACTTCAAGGTACTTCTGCTTATGTCCGCAGATCCTCGGAGTTCCCTTCTACTCCCTCGTCTAGAGACTTCTTTATTTATCTTCAGACTTTTGTATAGAGCTACATAGATTATAAAAGCTTGTGATTTAGCGAAATTCTTTCTTGGGAGATTATTTAGTATATGTCGAGCGAAACTATTTTCGTTATTTATAATATGTTATTTTATCCTTTATCATTTGGAGTTCTTTAAAATTTTTCCGTATTATTAAGCTTACCTAGTCATAAAGAATAGGTGCCGTCATAACACCTTTCAGAGGGTTAAATTGGGTCGTTATAAGTTGGTATCAGAGCTCTAGGTTCATAGGAGTTGTGAGTCACAAGCCGGTTTATTAGAGTCTCGCGGATCGGTGCGGAGACGTCCGTACTTATCTTTGGGAGGGTATGTAATTGTTAAGAACAATCATACTTCTTTGATTTCCTTGTCGGGAGGACCGACGATCAGGCACCCGAGCCCCCTGTCAGAGCCGCCAGAGGCTGGGGTCAGGGTAGAGGACGACCACGCGGTGCATCCCGAGCATGTGTGAGAGCTGCGACAGAGGAGCCCCCAGCAGCCCCAGCTGGAGGGCCGGCACCGGAGATTCTTATTGTTGCTCCAGCCCTCCAAGAGACTTTAGCTCAGCTCATGAGCATGTTAAGCACTCTAGCTCAGGCTGGACTACTTCCGGTAGCTCCCGCTACATCTTAGGCCGGGGAAGGGGCACAGACCCCCACAACCCGCACTACTGAGTAGAGGGTCCAGGTTGATCAGGCCCCAGAGGTTATTCCTATGCCCCCAATGTCTCCGATTCAGCATAAGACCAGGGTAGCTGCTTCTGAGTCAGAGCAGCTCAAACTCGAGAGGTACAAGAAGTACCACCCACCTACTTTCAGCGGACTAGCTTCAGATGATGCTCTGGGTTTTCTTGAGGAGTGTCATCGTATTCTCCGCACTATGGGCATTGTGGAGACGAGTGGGATTTCTTTCACCACTTTCAAGCTAAGCGGGGCGGCATATCAGTGGTGGCGTGCCCATGAGCTGACTAGTCTGGACGAGGCAACCTCACTCACTTGGACTCAGTTTTCAGAGATGTTCTTGCACGAGTATGCCCCTTAGAGACTCAGGGATGCTTGGCACGCAGAGTTTGAGCATATGTGCCATGGTGCTATGACTGTGTCGGAGTATGCAGTCTGTTTCAGTGAGTTAGCTTGACATGCACCGACTTTGGTTTCCAATGTCAGAGTGAGGGTTCGTCGCTTCAATGAGGGACTCCACCCCAGTATTCGGACCAGTATGGCCAGGGAGTTGGATATGGATATCACTTATTAGCAGGAAGTGAGTATTGCCAAGAGGGTAGTGGGCATCTTTTCCCAGTACAAAGAGGAGAGAGAGGCCAAGAGGTCTCAAGATACTGGTCATTATTCAGGAGCTCGTGCACCAGTAGCACGCTATGGTAGGTGTTTTGTGAGTCACCATGTTCATTCAGATCTTCCAGCAGCCAGTGGTGTTCTAGCTCCTCCCAAACCTCAGGAGCCCTATTATGCACCGCCAATATCTAGTATGCCTCCAACTCGAGGTGATATTACCAGCCAGTCAAGAAGGCCAGGTCCGAGTCAGTATCAAACGCCGCGTCCTCCGAGGGATTGTCTTGAGTGTGGTGACACTCGTCATATGGTTAGAGATTTCCCCATAGCTAGGAGGGGTGAACCTCCACAGACTTATCAGCCTCCACGTGATCCACCGGGTCCTCTGGCCATTCTTCCAGCCCCAGCTTCCACTCCACCTTCTCAGGCAGCTCGAGGTGGAGGCCGGGGAGGTCGAGGTCACCCTATAGGGGGAGGCCAGGCCAGGTACTATGACCTTCGAGCCCGTTCAGAGGCCGTTGCTTCAGATTCAATCATCACTAGTATTATCCCTGTCTGTCATAGGGATGCGTCAGTATTATTTGAACCAGTCTCTACGTATTCATATGTGTCTTCTTATTTTGCTCCACATATGGGGATATCTCAGGATTCTTTGAGTTCCTCTATTTATGTATCTACTCCTGTGGGAGATTCTCTTGTTATGGACCGCGTATATCGGTCGTGTTTGATTGCTCTTAGTGGTTTTGAGACCAGAGCCGATTTGTTATTACTCAGTATGGTAGATTTTGATGTTATCTTGGGCATGGACTGGTTGTCTCCCTATTATGATATTCTTGTTTGTCACGCTAAGACCGTGACGTTGGCTGTGCCAGGCCTACCGATATTAGAGTGGAGAGGTACCTTAGAGTATACTCCTCGTAGGGTCATTTCATTTCTTAAGGATCAGCGAATGGTTGAGAAAGGTGTGATGCATGTTTGGCCTATGTGATAGATGTCAGTATTGACACCCCTACAGTTGAGTCAGTTCCAGTAGTGAGGGACTTCCCTGATGTGTTTCCAGCTGATCTTTCGGGCATGTCGCCCGATAGAGATATTGATTTTGACATTGATTTGTTGTCGGGCACTCAACCATATCTATTTATCCTTATTGTGTGGCTCCTCCTGAGTTGAAGGAGTTGAAGGAGTAGTTGCAGGAGTTGCTTGATAAGGGTTTCATCAGGACCAGTGTATCACCTTGGAATTGCTCCGATCTTATTTGTGAAGAAAAGGGATGGTTATATGCGTATGTGTATTGATTATCGGCAGTTGAACAAGGTTACAGTGAAGAACATGTATCCTTTGCCTCACATCGATGATTTATTTGATCAGTTACAGGGTGCCAGGGTGTTTTCCAATATTGACTTGCATTCTGGCTATCATCATTTGAAGATTCGGGAGCCGGATATCCCGAAGAATGCTTTCAGGAACAAATATGGTCATTATGAGTTTCTTGTCATGTCATTTGGGCTGACCAATGCCCTATCAGCCTTTATGCATTTGATGCACAGTATGTTCCGGCCTTATCTTGATTCCTTCGTCATTGTGTTCATTGATGACGTCCTGGTATATTCCTGATCTTGGGAGGATCATGAGCATCACCTGAGGACAGTGCTTCATACTTTGAGGGAGAAGAGACTGTATGCAAAACTTTCTAAGTGTGAATTTTGGCTTGATTCAATGGAATTCTTAGGCCACATAGTGTCTTATAATGGGATCAAGGTAGATCCGAAGAAGGTGGAGGCAGTGGAGAGTTGTCCTAGACCTTCATCAGCTACAGAGATCCGCCGTTTCCTTGGTTTGGCAGGGTACTATCGTCACTTTGTAGAGGGATTTGCATCTATTGCAGCACCTATGACCAGGCTGACCCAGAAGGGTGCTCCGTTCAGGTGGATTGAGGAGTGTGAGGAGAGATTTCAAAAGCTCAAGACAGCTTTGACTAAAACCCAGTATTAGTATTGCCTACAGGTTCGGGTACCTACATTGTTTATTGTGATGCCTCGAGGATTGGCCTTGGAGCAGTATCGATGCAGGACGGTAGGGTGATTGCCTACGCGTCTAGACAGTTGAGGGTGCATAAGAAGAATTATCCTGTCCATGATCTCGAGTTAGCAGCTATTGTTCACGCCCTGAAGATCTGGCGTCATTATTTGTACAGTGTTCCTTGTGAGATCTACACTGATCACCGGAGTTTGCAGCACTATTAGTGTAGGAGGATGAAGAAGGATATAATTGGGTTTGTGTCCAAGTGTCTCAACTTCAGCAGGTTAAATATGAGCATCAGAGACCAGGAGGATTGCTTCAGAGGTTAGAGATCCCAGAGTGGAAGTGGGAGCAGATCACCATGGACTTTGTAGTCAGACTTCCACGGACTTTGAGAAAGTTCGATGCTATTTTGGTGATCGTGGTTCGGCTGACCAAGTTAGCTCATTTTATTCCAGTGTTGACCACTTATTCTTCAGAGAGATTGGCTGAGATTTATATCAGAGAGGTCTTCCACCTTCCCGGTATCACAGTATCTATCATTTCAGACAGAGGTACACAGTTCACGTCATGGTTCTGGAGAGCCGTACAACAGGAGTTGGGTACTAGGGTGGAGCTGAGCACATTCTTTCACCCTCAGACGGACGGGCAGTTCGAGCGTATGATTCAGAGTCTTGAGGATATGCTCCACGCATATGTGATGGAGTTAGGAGGGTCATGGGACCAATACTTGCCACTTGCAGAGTTTGCTTACAACAACAGTTATCAGTCCAGCATTCAGATGGCACTGTATGAGGCTTTGTATGGTAGGAGGTGCCAGTCCCCAGTGGGATGGTTTGAGCCGGGTGAGGCCCGATTGTTGGGTACAAATTTAGTCCAGGATGCCCTGGATAAGGTGAAGGTGATTCAGGATAGACTTCGCATAGCCCAGTCCAGACAGAAGAGTTATGCGAACCGTAAGGTTCATGATTTGGAATTTATGGATGGAGAACGGGTCTTGCTTCGGGTATTGCCTATAAAGGGCATCATGAGGTTCGGGAAGAAGGGAAATCTGAGCCCGAGGTTCATTGGTCCTTTTGAGATATTGCGGTGTATTGGGGAGGTTGCTTATAAGCTTGCATTGCCTCCCAAACTAGTAGGAGTTCATACGGTATTCCACGTTTCTATGCTCAGAAAGTATCACGATGATCTTACTCATGTATTGGATTTCAGCCCAGTCCAGTTGGACAAGGATCTATCTTATGTTGAGGAGCCAGTAGTCATTTTGGACAGGCAGGTCAAAAGCTCAGATAAAAGAATATTGCTTCAGTAAAGGTCCAGTGGAGGGGTCAGCTGGTCGAGGAGGCGACTTGGGAGATCGAGCAGGATATTCGCAGACATTACCTTCATATGTTCACATTTTTAAGTATATCTTTATACTCGTTCGAGGATGAACAATTATTTTAAGAGGGGGAGTATGTAACGACACGACTGGTTGTTTTGAGAGTTAGAGCCCCGATCCCTAATAACTGCTTTCCCCCACATTTGTTTCTACTTTTGGGATTTTTCTGGAGTGTTTGGTTGTGGAATTCAGAGAGTTTTGGGACACTTAGTCCCTAGATGTGAGTTTAAGCTTTAGAATTTGGACTGTAGTTGGAACTGTATGAAGACGGATCCAAAATGGAATTTCGTAGACTCCGTTATCTCCCTTGAGTGATTTTGGGCTTAGGAGCGCGTCCGAAATGTGTTTTGGAGGTCTATAGTGGATTTAGTCTTGAATTGGTGAAAGTTGGGTTTTTGGCGATTTCGAACGGTGGTGGAAATTTTGATTGAGCTCCGAATGTAATTTCGGAAGTGGCTATAGGTTCATAGTGTCATTTGTGATTTGTGCGTAAAATTTGAGGTCATTCTAACTAGGTTTGATGCGTTTCGGCGTCGTTTGTAAAAGTTGGTAAATCCTAAGTTCTTAGGCTTGAATCTGTGCTTAATTCATGTTTTTGATGCTATTCGATGTGGTTTGAAGGCTTGACTAAGTTCAAATAATGTTTTAGGAATGGTTGTTATGTTTGGTTGAGGTCCTAGAGGCCTCATGTGAGTTTCAGATGCTTAACGGATTAGTTTGAGACTTAGGCATGTTGTTGAAGTTGCTGCACCTGTTGTTTTCGCACCTGCAGATATTGGACCGCAGGTGCGGTGCCGCAGAAGTGGCTGGGTCACTGCAGAAGGGGAAATGGACCTACGCATTAGGGATCGCAGGTGCGGCAGGGGACCGCAGGTGCGGAACCGCAGGTGCAGAATTGCAGGTGCGGCCCCAGCCCGGATAAGTGACCTTCCCACCTGCAATGATTTTTCCGCAGGTGCAGGACCGCATATGCCGATATCGCTGGGCAGAAAAGAGGATTTTGATTGTTTGAAAATTCGTAACACAAAATTTGATTTAGAGCTCGGTGGGAGACGATTTCTCGAGGGATTTTGAGGGAGAACTATTGGGTAAATAATTCTAAATCTAACTCAATATTGATCATATTACATTAATCTATTATTGTCTTCCTTGTCTAATTAAGGAATTTGAGGTTAGAAGTTTGGAAATGGGGGAAAAGGTTCCCTGATTGAAAATCTGGGGTTTGAAGGAGAATTAGACGTCGGATTTGGATGATATTCGTTCGAGTGAACTCGTGAGTGAATGGGTATTCATAATTTGTAATTTTACGCGATCCCGAGACGTGGGCCTGGTGAAGGCTTTTGGGCGTTTTTCCCTATTGTCATTCCTTAGCTTCTAATTTATTTGCTAAAATAGTTACTTGTAGTATTATTTAAATTATGCAATTGATTTGATTAGATTTGGGTCATTCAGAGTTGGATACTCATGGCAAGGGCGTCATATTGAGTTGACTTGAGCAGTTCGAGGTAAGTTGCTTGCCTAACCTTGTGTTGGAAAACTTCCCCTTAGGATGTTTGGTGTTATTTGATGTGCGAACGTTGTGTACGTGAGGTGACGAGTACGTACACGGGCTATTGTTGCAAAAATCCCGTTTTTCCTTTCTAAGTCATAAACTTTTTTTCCCTTATTAAACTGCACTATTATGTTTAATTGCTTAGTTTAGATTAGAAAGCATGCTTACATGTTTAACTGCCTATTTGACATTCTGTGTGACATGCTTAGTTCGGTCCCTATTTCCCCTTATCTGTGTTTAGTCTAAACTGTATAACTCGATGTCATGCTTGTCATTTTATCTTGCGCTGTATATTTACTTTGGGACTACAGACGTATTTCGGAAAATCCCCATGTCTTGCATATTTACTTTGGGACTACGGACTCATTCCGGGAGATCCTCCTGCCTTGAATATTTATATTGGGACTACGGACGTATTTCGGGAGATCCCCCAGCACTGTATATTTACTTTTGGGACTACAGACATATTCCGGGAGATTCCCTTGTATTGCATAATCATTCGGAACTACGGGACGGTTTCCCCGGAGATTCCTATTGTGTTTACCTTGTTCTGAGCCGAGGGCTCCCATAATTGCAAATTTTTTGAATTTCTTTAATTGTTTTACTGTAAATTCATATGTATATATCTTACTGTTTAGTTTATTATAATTAATCCGGCACGGCCTTGACCTGAACTCGTCACTACTCGACCGAGGTTAGGCTTGGCACTGACTGGGTACCATTATGGTGTACTCATATCCTTTCCTGCACATGTTTCTCGTGTGCATATCCAAGTACGAGCTATCAGCCTCAGGGTTAGTGCGTGTTGCTGATTCCAGGAGACTTCAAGGTACTTTTTCTTGCTTCCGCAGATTCTCGGAGTCCCCTTCTACTCTCTCGTCTAGAGACTTCTTTATTTATCTTCACACTTTTGTATAGATCTACATAGATTATAGAAGCTTATGATTTAGCGACATTCCGGGTCTTGGGAGATTATTTTGTATATGCCGAGCGACACTATTTTCGTTATTTATTCCTTTATCATTTGGATTTTTTAAAGTTTTTTTTCGTAATATTAGACCTAGTCGTAAAGACTAGGTTCCGTCACGACACCTTTCGGAGGGTTAAATTGGGTCGTAACAAAAACATTTTTGATGGGGCGTTTTCTTTCTTTTTTGGAATGGATGTTGGTTTTTACCCCTGTCTTGTTTTGGGGTCTGATAACAAACAAGTATCTTAGTTTCAATAAGTTTAATATATAAACCTTTGCTTATTTTGATGTTGAGTTTTCGTTTTTACTCTTTGGATTTTATTAAAAATGCTCTAATATTTCGTGACTTAGATGGACATAGTTTTTTTTATAAAAGAGGGCCTATAAACGACACTGATGAAGAATACGTCTCAACTTCATATTGGTGTAAATATATGAGAGAAGTAGAAAAATGAATAGTTTGAAGAAGTTTCATGAGTAATTTGAGGAAGTTTCATGCTTTGAACTTTCAAATTATATAACAATTTACATGTATACAAATAACTTCTTGTACAACATCTACAACTCTTTCATAATTGTTTTCCTTGTAATAGATTTCAAAATTTAGGGTCTATCTGTAACCCATGACTAATTATTTCCCTTAACCTAGCACTCGTAGGATCTTGTAACTTATGTCCGCGAGTTTACACCTTATCAAGGCTATTACAAAGGTTTTTGAATCAGTCTTGTTCTTTGGCTCTTTATTAGCTCTTGACTTTTGATTTTTGGGCTGATCCAGGCTTGAATTCTGACTTTTAATCTTCTTTGCCTTTATATCTACAGTCCCCCAAGTGTTAGAGCTTTGAAGTATGAAATCTCGAGCACTTGATTATTCCTTCCATTTGGTCCATTTTCTGAAAAGGAAAATCCATATGGGACTCGGAGGTACTTTTAGATGATGACTGCTTAACCCTTTTTATTTCCATCAGAAAGATTATAACCTAGACCAAGAATAATTTTGTATCCCGCGTGTCTTTCAGGTCTAATATCATGATTTAGTGTGGGCTAGCTTTTTGCCTATCATCTAAAATTATTAGTATAATTTAAAAGAACAAAATAAAATTATAGTTGAGCGATGCCTGACAATGGGTATTTCCTTTGCCTAGAAGTAATACTTCTTTAAATGAACAACATTCCAATTCGAAGGTAGTATCTTTCCTTCCATGGTTTCCAACTCATAAGCACCTTTTTCCAGTGATACTTCAAATCTTGTAAGGACCTTCCCAATTTGGACTCAACTTTCCTGCACCAGTTGTTTTTGTTGATTGATAAAACTTTTTGAGAACAAACTTCCCAATCTTGAAGTATCTGATATGATCTTTCCTGTTGTAGTATCGCTCAATGATTTGCTTCTGAGTTGTGGTTCTTATTAGAGCCGTTTCTATCCTTTCCTTGAGTAAGTCTAAATTCGTTCTCATCTCTTCACCATTTGATTCCTCAATTGCTTATGTAAATCTCGTACTTGGATCACCTTTTGAACTTGAATTAAGGCTTCAGCACCATAAACAAGTGAAAATGGAGTTTCTCCCGTGCATGTCTTTGTTGTCGTTCGATAAGCCCATAGTACTCCTGGTAACACCTCAGGCCAATTGCCTTTTGATTCCTCTAATCTCATCTTCAAATTATTAATAATAATCTTGTTTGTTGATTTAGCTTGTCCATTAGACACGGATGATAAGGTGAGAAAGTAATTCGTTTGATTTTCCAACTCTGAAAATTTTTTGTGACTTTCGTGCCTATAAACTGTGGGCCATTATCACATACGATTTCTCTTGGCACTCCAAATCGGCAAATAATGTTTCGCCAAATAAATTCCATCACTTCCTTTTCTCGCACCTGTTTGAAGGCTCCTACCTCTACCCATTTGGAAAAATAATTTGTTAATACTAACAAAAATCGTACCTTTCCTTTAGCTTGTGGCAATGGTCCCACCATATCCATTTTCCACTTCTTGAATAGCCACGGAGAAATAACTGTATGTAATATTTCTGCTGGGCGATGGATGTTATTTCCATATCATTGACATTTATCACACTTTGCTACGAAATTTTCTGCATCTTCTTCTATTTCGGCCAGTAGTATCCCGCTCTAATTAAAGTTTTTACCAAGGATCTTCCTCCTGCGTAATTTCCACAATGTCCCTCGTGTACTTCTCTCATCACATATTTTGTATGAGCAGGTCCAAGGGATCTTGCTAAAGGTTCCGCCGAACATCTTCCGATATAAATTTCCTCGAATTAAATAGTAACAGGCAGCTTTTCGTCGAAGTAGCTGAGACTATTTCTTGTCTTCAAGTAAGGTTCCATACTGCATAAAATTAACAAATTTCTCTCTTCAGTCCCAAGTTAAATTATTGAAATTTACCTCATTTTTATCCTGGTCCAATCCTGAATGAAACAAATGTATTACGATAGTATTTTCTGCATTTGTTATTTACGCAACTGACGCGAGATTAGCTAGTGAATCTGCTTCCGCATTCTCCTCCCTAGGTGTTTGCACAATTTTCCATGATTGAAACTGTCTTATCAATTCTCGTGTCTTTTCCAAATATTGCTGGATTCGTGCCTCTCTAGCTATGTAAGTCCCTTGCATCTAGTTAACTACCAATTGAGAATCACTTTTAATTACGATTTTCTCTATAGCGAGTTCTCGTGGCAGTTCCAAACCTGCAATCACAATCTCGTACTTTGCTTCATTGTTAGTAATGGGATAGCATATTATTGCTTGTCTTATATTTTCTCCCGAAGGTGGGACTAAAAGAATACCTAAACCTGCTCCTTTTACATTCGAAGAGCCATCAATAAATAGAGTCCATGTACTTGGATTAGATCGTGTGAATACCTGTAGTTCCTTTTGTGCTTCAGGAACTATTTTTGTGCTGAAATCCACTACAAAATCTGTTAAAATTTGTGGTTTTATTGCAGTTCTAGGTTGGTACATGATATCATACTCACTGAGTTCTATAGCCCATTTAGCTAACCTTCCTGACAATTCTTGTTTATGTAGTATATTCCTTAGAGAATAAGCAGTTACTACGGAGATAGGGTGACACTGAAAATAAGGTCTCAACTTTCTAGATGCCATAACTAATGAATGCTAAAGCAAGTTTTTCTAAGTGAGTATATCGAGTCTCAGCATCCAACAAAGATTTACTAACATAATAAATTGGAGATTGTTTACCTTTATCTTCTCGTACTAAAATCGCACTTACTGCCATTTCTAAAACTGCGAGGTAGACGAGTAACATATCTCTATCCTTTAGTTTAGCCAGCAAGGGTGGATTTGACAAATATGCTTTTATATTTTTGAGGGCTTGTTGGAATTCCTCAATCCATTCAAACTGAGTTTGCTTTTTCAATACTGAAAAGAATTTGAAACCTTTCTCTGAAGATTTGGAAATAAATCTTCCCAAAGCTTCTATTCTTCCTGTCAATATTCGTACCTCTTTTTTGCTCGTGAGTATGTCTGGAATTTCTTCATGGCTTTGATCTGTGTAGGGTTTACTTCAATACCTCTGTTAGATACAATAAAACCTAAAAACTTACCTGAAGCCACGCCGAAGGCACATTTTTGTGTATTTAATTTCATATTATATTTGCGGAGGATTTCGAAGGTGCTTGAAAGATGTTGAAAGTGATCTCCTGCTCGTACAGATTTGACTAGCATATCATCGATATAGACTTTCATAGTTTTTCCCAAGTATTCTTGAAACATCTTGGTCACCAAACTTTGATACGTGGCCCCAGCGTTTTTCAAACCAAAAGGCATAACTTTGTAACAATAAGTCCCTCAGTCTGTAATAAACGAAGTGTTTTACTCATCTAGGGGATCCATCTTTATTTAATTATAACCTGAATATGCATCTAAAAAACTCAACAGCTCATGATCTGCGGTAGAATCAATCAATTGATCTATATGTGGTAAAAGGAATGAATCTTTTGGGCAAGATTTATGTAAATCAGTATAATTTATGCAAACCCGCTATTTTCCATTCTTTTTTGGAACTACCATAATATTAGCTAACCAATTAGAGTATTTTACCTCATGTATTGAACCGCTTTTTAAGAGTTTTTGTACCTCATCCTGAATCACTTGATTTTTGAAAGAGACTTGCTTCCTCTTCTTTTGCTTGACAGGTAGGTACGAGGGATCTTCATTCAGTTTGTGGGTCATCACCTCCGGAGGTATACCTGTCATATCTGAATGCGACCAGGCAAAACAATCTGTATTAGCTTTTAAAAATTTAATTAACTTACCTCTCCTTTCTGGGCTTAGCTTCGCTCCAATATAAACTTTTCGGTCTGGCCATTGCTCAAATAATTCAACAGCTTCGAGCTCTTCAATTGTTGTTTTGATGTTTTCATTCTCCTCTAGTTCTTGAATGACATCAGGTCTCGAATCTCCATATGTTTGCCTTGAGCCACTTTCAGCTGAGATATGATTTACCTCATCTTCAACTGGATTCTTGTTCGTATATTCATTCATCGTGCGTGATTCTACCACTGAATTGATATTCTTAGAAACTTGTTGATCTCCGCGGATTTGCCGAATTCCCCATTGTGAAGGAAATTTAATGACTTGATGTAACGTATATGGTACGACATCCGTGTCATGAATCCATTGTTTAAACAAATAATTAGATCCTTTGACCAAAGTTATTTTTAGGATGAACACGGGTTTCTGATAATCCAGGAAATAATAATAAATAAAAAGGAGTAAGTAAATAGACAATAATATGATGCACAGAAAAGTAAAATGTATTGTATTCGTAGTTCAGATGCCCTTACAAGTTATATTTTATTCCCTTATATAGGGAATTTCTTAATACAACGTCTACCTCTTACAATGATCTCTCATTAATGACTAATTATTACATTAATGGGACGTTACATAGAATGACCGTAATTGTTGCATGAAGGTTGTGTAACGTATGAGTCATTAATTGAGGGTCTCTAAATCTGCCCTTAAGCTTTGTCCGGATTCATTCTGACCGTGTCTCTTCCTTATATCAATCAGGTTGAGTTTCTCGTTGCTGATTACTCCGTAGGTTTATTGAGCCGTGTCTCTTTGATTCGCACCTCTTTATAGAATCATGTCCAGTTGTCATGTTTTCCTTGGTCCACTTAGACGGCTGAGTCATCAAGAATTATCATACGTGTGAAACTCTTTTTTTACCAATACAGATAGTCCCCCCACTTACCATTTATTTATCGATTAATATTTGGTAAGTGGATACGCATTTATGGCGGGAATATTTTGCCTTCGTTTCACCTCGAAACATTGTATCCTTCTCTGAACATAGGCGTCGCTTGTCACTTCCATCTAATGCTCAAGCCACGTGTTCCCTATGGATTGGTTGTGCAGCTACTCGGTGCCTTTTAGGGCTTTTTGCGGCTGCATCAGTCATGAAGTGACACCTTCAATTATGACTTTATCATCATTGTTTTCTCCCATGTTTGACGGTTGTCTTCAAGTATAAATACCTCTTTTCTTTTCTTTACTTTCACGAAACTCTTCTAACTTGTCTTCTTTATTTGTAAAGAGTTTTTTTTCTTGTCTTTGTAAATATGTCTTCATCGAACCAACCTAAAGGAGTGATAAATGTGGATGATTTGACCCCTTCTTCTACTAGGTATTTAGTTTCTCCAAGAGCTAGGGCTTCCAGATCTTCGTCTAGGGGTAGAGAACATCATGAACCCTTACGAGAACCACGAGTGGATGAAATCATTCCTGCTGAGTTTACCTTCACTAGGGATAGTCAGGTCCTTGTTGATCAGTTATTATCCCTTGATAGTGCTGATAGGTACCTTACCCTTATTACTGAAGGTTTAGTTCCCCTTGTTCGCAGGGAATGTTCTTGGAAGTCTGATTTTCCTATCATCGTTCCAAATGAGAACCAAAGAATAACGTTTTACAAGACGGGGTATTCTTACGTTTATACCTACCCTTTTACTTTAGGGTTTAAACCTCCTATTGATCTAGTCATCATCGAATTCTGTCATTTCTTCAAATTTGCTTAGGACAAGTTGGTCCTCTTGTGTGGCGGGTTGTTGCGTGTCTCAGATGTTTAGCTACTTTAGCCTCGGTCCCCTTTACCTTTAATCATCTCATTCATCTTTATTCTCCTACCTTATTTCGTCAAGGGATTTTTACTCTGGCTGCCAGGAGTAAAAGAGTGCTGGTAACCCCTGAAGACAATAAGGATAGAGGTTGATACCTTCGGACGTTTTTGCACCCACTGCTGGTTTAGTAGGTGAAGAAAATCTTCCCTTCCCCGAGAAGTGGAATCGTGCACGTGAGTACATTTTAGCTCACATTTGTTATTCTTCCTTTTTGATTTAAGTGTTTTATTAACACCGTAGCTATTTTTTTTTTCTTTCAGCAATCATGGGTATTGTTGAGAATGTCTCTGGTATCCGTGGTTGGGTAGAAAATTTATTGTCGACTGCTCCGTTGGAAGAAAGGTCTTGGAACTACTTCTCCCGGAAGTACGGTTGGAAAGTTAAAACTCACGGTAAGTGAAGCTTTTGTTTTCGTTTCTTTCCTTGCTCGAATCTCTTTCTCATTTTAACCTTTTATTTTTTATAGAGTTTCCTATCCGTGGAGTGTTTGTTGTGTCTGTTTCCAAAATGTCCTTGGCTCAGGTCCAGGAAACTATTGTTGGTTCTTCTTCTTCAAAGAGGAAGGTTGGTGGGTCTAGGACCTTAGAAGAAGAAGAAGAAGAGGAGGACACCTTGGTGCACAGGTCATGTAGAAGGAGGGTGATTTTAGACGATGAGTCTACACCCGTGGCAGTGTCTTCCGTGCCTGATGTTAGACCTTCTTCCTCTGAGGATGCTTCTCTCTCTCATGCGCATGATTATGTGGATCATCTGTTTCGTGAAGGCTTCAGCCCTGATGTTAATGAAGCTCCCTTGGTCGTTCTTCCTACTTCTTTTAGAGAAGTTCCTTAATCTGCTCCTATTACCTCCTCCGCTCCCTTGGCTATTACTTCTCCCGTTACTACTTTGCCCGTGGCTTTCTCAGCTTCCCAAACTTCCGTGCCCATGGCTTCTACATCTCTGTCTGCTTCTGTGCCTTATGTCAGAGAAGTAGGGTCTTCCAGCAGGGAGATACAACAAGTTCTAATAGAGGTTCCAGCTGGTGGGAGTCTTTTTAAGAAATCTGGTCAGCCTAAGGTGTGGCTGAAGCCCTTGATAGTCCCAACAGAGAGGACCAAACTGGATAGCTACAGTTCTCTTACCTGGGCTAATGAGGTCGTGCATACATCTTTGAAGGTAAATTATATTCTTTTGCATTTCATGCTCGTACATGTAATTGTCGTATTTAACTGATTTCCTTTTTGGAGATAAATCTTATAGGCATGGAGCTCATGAAGAGGGTTTCTAACACGGAGCAAGAAATAAAAGAGTGGCGTGCTGAAGTTGATAACTGGAAGGGGCAATATGAATGCTTAAGGCTCTATATGGAGGCCTTAGAGGAAGAAAAATGTACCTTGGAACGGCAGATGAGAGTCATGGCAGCGGAGTTGGCAGTGGAGAAGGCTTCTTCTAACCAGGCGAACAAATACAAGAGCATTCTTGAGTCTTCATTTTCCGAGCAGTTGTCCGGTGCCTCAGAAGAAGCTAGGAGTTTAAAAGCCTTGCTGGAGCAGAAAGAAGAGTATTCAGGCGAGCTTGTGCAGTCTCTGACCCAGACCCAAGAGGATCTTCGCAATGCCTTAGACAAAATTCAATTCTTGGAGAGGTCTGTTGTACCTTTAAGGGTCGCCAAAGATGCTATTGAGGCTGAGAAGGAAGGGCTGAGAGATGAGATTATGATATGGGAGAATGATTACCAAGCTCTTGAGGAGGAGGCAACTGTCGATATCAGTTGGGCGTATATGAATTCTCGCCTTGACACATTGACGGAAATGAGTCAAGAGGGTTTCGACCTTAACGCTGAAATGGCTAAAATCAAAGAAGCCATGGAGAAAGCTCAACAAGGTCAGAATCTCTCTTCACCCGAAGGTGAGGCTCCTGCTNCCCCTTCTTTTTTTTATTTGATTGGTGGTCACTCCCAGCTCCATCGGGGGTTAAGTTTGGATCTTTTAAAGTCCCCAACTGACATATTAGGGGCACCTTAATGTAAATACAATATATACGGCTAAGTATAAATTTAATACTTAGTTTCTATTTAGCCGTTTTATCATATCAATGCAAAATATGACTTTTGTTACTGAGTCTCTGTTCTACTCTTTAAGTCTTTTGCATGCTTTATTTTTCGAGGTTTTAGTTTTACCTCTGAGTTTTGCATATAGAATGCTTTAGATTACTCGTACCTTTTCGTAATAGGCACGGTATCATTTAAAATGTGTGCCTTTTTTTACTAGGCAAAACTTATGAAAGAGGCCCCTTTTTGATCGACACTTAATGAAGAAGGCGTCTCAACTTCATAATGGTGTAATAATGAAATAGAGTGATAGGAATTTTTCACATGCTTAAGAATGTTTCTGAGGAAAGTTTTTTGTTTGAACTTACACAACATTTTACATGTGTTCGATTATCATCTAAAACTCATGTTGCAACTGTTTTCTTTTAACAGATTTGATGTACACTTGTATTTCGTAATTGTTTTTCGTATGTAATAGTTTTTTCGAGTTAATACAAGAGAACAACTATTTTTCGCTTGTAACAGTTTTCAATGATCACGAGGAAATGCTTTTTCATCCGTAACTGTTTTATTTGATAACAGTTTTACATGTGAGTACAAAGATTTCGTAACTGTTTTTAGTTACAACAATTTTTGAATGAGTACAATGATGATGATCTTTTATCCATAACTGTTTTTGGTTACAACAGTTTTCTTTTGAATAATTACAAAGATGTGAATTTCTTCCTCGTAGCTAATATTTTGCCTTTCAACCTGAACATGTTCGAAGGTTTTTTGGATCAGGCTTTGTATTTGAGTCTTCAGCTTTGTATTTGAGTTTTCGGCCTCTTTCGATTCTGCTCGTATCACTTGACTTGTTGGGTAGATCGATCTTTAGGCTCGAGTTTTGACTTTTTGATAGTCTTATTTGCTTCGTCTTATCCTTCCATACTGTATAGTCCCCCAAGTGTTTGAGATTTGAAGAATGAAATCTTGAGCACTTGACTATTCTTTCCTTGTGGTCCTTTTCCTAAAAAGGAAAAACATGCGGGACTCGAAGGTATATAGTTTTTAGATGATGTCTGCTTAACCCTTGAAAACGTCCATCAGAAAGTGTAACCCTAGACCGGGAATTCAGTTACTTCCTCGCATCTTTACAGGTCTAATATCATCATTTGGTGATGGGTTAGCTTTATGCCTATGATCTAAAAAGGTCAGTAAAATTTTAAATGTTCAAAATAAAATCGAACGTGTGATACCTGACCGAGGGTATCAACTTCTTTTCCTTAGAAGTAGTACTTCTTCAAGTGGATGGAATTCCAACTTGTTGGTAGGATTCTGCCGTCCATAGCTTCCAGCTCGTAGGCGCCCTTCTCAACTATGCCTCAGACTTTGTAGGGTCTTTCCCAGTTTAGACTTAGCTTTCCTGCCCCTGCTTCTTTCGTTGATTGAAAGACTTTTTTGAGGACGAAGTCCCCAATCTTGAAGTACCTGAGATGAGCTTTACGGTTGTAATAATGCTCTATGATTTGTTTTTGAGCTGCCATCTGTATTAGTGTTGCTTCTCTCCGTGGTTCGAGCAGGTCCAGATTGGTCCTCAATTCGTCGTCGTTTTCTTCCTCCGTGGCTGTTGTAAACCTTATGCTTGGTTCTCCAATCTTCATAGGTATTAAGGCTTCTGAGCCATATACAAGTGTGAACGGAGTTTCTCCCGTGGTTGTTTTTGAAGTTGTTCTGTATGCCCATAGTACTGATGGTAACTCATCAGGCCAGTTTCCTTTGGCTTTATCTAGCCGCTTCTTTAGATTGTTGATGATGACTTTATTCGTTGACTCAGCTTGACCATTAGCCACGGGGTGGTATGGCATTGAAGTGATCCATTTGATTTGCCAGTTTTCGAAGAATTCTGTGATTTGCGAGCCTATGAATTGTGGGCCATTATCGCACACGATTTCTTTTGGTATTCCAAAGCGGAATATTATGTTTCGCCATAAGAAGCTTTTAACTTCCTTTTCTCGCACATGTTTGAACGCTTCTGCCTCTACCCATTTTGTAAAATAATCGGTTAGCACGAGCAAAAACCGTACATGTCCTTTAGCTGTGGAAAGAGGTCCCACTATGTCCATACCCCATTTCATGAAGGGCCACGAGTATATTATTGGATGCAATAATTCCGCTGGTCGATGCATGTTATTGGCAAACCTTTGGCATCTGTCGTATTTGGATACGAAGTTCTCGTCCTCTTCTTCCATCTTAGACCAATAGTACCCAGCTCATATTAGGGTTTTTACCAAGGATCTCGCCCCTGAGTGATTTCCATAGTGTCCTTCGTGGACTTCTTTCATCACGAACTCCGTTTGGTTAGGTCCGAGGCATTTTGCTAGGGGCTCTCCGAACATCTTGCGATATAACGAGTTGCGAATGAGGCAGTACCGTGCAGCTTTGTGGCGAAGTGCTTGAGCTGTTTTCTTGTCTTTAGGTACGGTGCCATTCTGCAAAAAATTTAAGATTTCGTTTCTCCAATCCCAGGTTAAATTGTTGAAAGTTACCTCATTTCTGTCTTGGTCGATCGCTGAATGGAATAGATGAACGACAATTGCATTGTCTTTTTTTATTACTTCTGTGACTGCTGCGAGGTTAGCTAATGCATCTGCTTCTGCATTTTCCTCTCTAGGTATTTGTATTACCTTCTATGTTTTGAATTGTCTCACGAGCTCTCGTGCCTTTTCCATACATTGTTGCATCCGAGTCTCTAAAGCGATGTAAGTCCCCTACATCTCATTTACTACCAGTTGGGAGTCGCTTTTGATTATGATTTGCTCGATTGAAAGTTCTCGTGCGAGTTCTAGTCCTTCAATGACAGCTTCGTACTCTGCTTCATTGTTAGTTATAGGATAACATTTGATAGCATGTCGTGTCTTTTCACCCGTGTGTGATATTAAGACTGTGCCTAAGTCGACACCTTTTATATTGGAAGAACCATCGGTAAATAGGGTACATAGACCCGGATTAGCACCGTTAAAGAGTTGTAACTCTTTTTCCAATTGAGGGACAATGCTATTACTAAAGTCATCGACAAAATCAGCTAAGATCTGAGACTTGATTGCAGTCC